>JAJDMY020000878.1:0-183439 GCA_022345705.2 Sabuloglossum arenarium
TACTTTACAAGGGACTGATCTATGTCCCAGATGACAAAGATATCCGCTTGAGGCTAATGGCAGAACACCATGATAGGTCAACAGCAGGCTATCCCGGTCGAGACAAAACGTTAGAACTACTGAAAAGGAACTACTACCTGCCAAGGGCAAGGAAGTATGTGGTGACCTATGTAGCAATCTGCAATACTTGTGCCAAGGCCAAGCCACCACGCCACAAACCTTTCTGTCTACTGCAGCTATTGACAATACCGGACAGGGCATGGAAGTCAGTATCGACTGACTTCATTGTGAAGCTCCTACCATCGCAAGACCTGGCTAGGCTGGAATGCACGTTCGATTCGATATGGGTAGTAGTCAACCGACTAATGAAAATGGTACATTTGGTACACTGCAACGAGACGATTACCTCAGAGCAGCTGACCTACCTCTACTTGGAATATATATCCACGAGGTCCGGAGTGCCAAAATCGATAATATCGAACCGAAGCAGCTCATTCTCTTTGGGATTTATGCAGGAATTCTGTAGGAAGCTGGGTGACAAAACCAACCTTTCGACAGCCTACCACCCACAGACCGACAGACAGACAGAATGAACGAACCAATAACTGGAACAATATCTACGAATATATTTCAACTACCAGCAAGAAGATTGGGTGTCATGGTTACCACTGGATGAATTTCAATTAAATAATGTTCGGCAGACAAGCACAGGGGTATCGCCCTACTATGCCAGCTACAGGTTCCACCCTGAATTACCGAGTACTGTAAGGGTAGAGGATGTACGACTGATGGCGAGATGGGCAGTCCCAGTGGCTGAGAAACGGACCAATAAGATCAAACAAATCCAGGAAGAGTTGAAGGCAACCTTGAAGGCAGCACAAGAAAAACAGGCGAAGACCTATAATAGGAAGCATGCGTCAACCCTAAGCTTTGAATCTGGTGACAAAGTCTGGCTATTAAGACGCCACATTAAGACCAAGCAGCCATCAGACAAGCTGGATGACAAGTGGTTAGTACCCTTCATGGTCAAGGACCTTGTCGGCCGAAACACCTATTCCACCTCGACTGACTGAAGTGGACGGGGAAGAAGAATGGGAAGTCAAAGAAATTCTAGACAGTAAACTAAAGAAATTGGGCCCAAGAAAGAGAGAGACGTTGGAATACCTGATAAAATAGGCAGGATTTCCACGTATCGAGGCGATATAGCAATCGGCTGATGATGCAGCCATCGCGGAAGAGACAGTCGAGGAATTCTACTCACACTACCCTACCAAACCAGGGCCGACAACCTAAAGGAAACAAAAGTTTACAACTATAATCTTCAAACTTATGGTATAAGGTGTCACATCGGGACTGGGGGAATGCAGTTTGGAGGAGAAGAGAATTGCTATTTTATAAATACAGGATAAAAATACTCAACAGGAATGAAACAACGCTAAAAGAAAGGAAATACAAAATCAATGATACAGGAAAAGGAGAAGGAAAGAAACAAAGGAAATTAACAACCGATCCATCACCCAAGACACTCTAGAGCCTGCTGAAATTGTCCCATCTCCGACGAATGCACTACATAGAAAACCTGCAGGTTCTGAATGATCAGATCCTGCACTGCGATTTACTGTTGCAAAGTAGCAATTGTCTGGGCCTGGGCTACAACAGTACGTTGCAGTGCCCGAAGCTTGTTCTCTAGGAGGAGAGGACGACGAGCATCTGGGCGAAGGGATGACCTAGAACGTGAGCCTGACCGTAGTCGAAAGACTGCATCACAGCCAGAGGAAATGGAAGGGGAACGGACAGGAGAGGCGGTGCAGCGAGGAGGAGGGGATCGAGATCGCCAAAGAACTAACCGTGGCTGACGAACAGGGCCACGGACGGGACGATGACTATGACCACAACTGCGAGGAGGCTAGTCGGTCTTAACCTACGCTAGTCAGCAAAACTAAACAAAGGAAGAAAAGACGATCCACTTACCAAACTCTCGAGTGCTACGCACTCCTGGGGGTGCGGAATTCCCAAAACTAAAGGACCAGGGTGCTGCCAAGTAGTCTGTTGGGGAGGAGAAGATAGAATACCTTTGTCGCCGCCATTGTCGCCGTTAGATAGGCGGGCGACATCCCTCGATCCCAGTCCCCCAGACATGATGGGTATGAAGGCTAGGAGTAGGATCGAAGGATTGGTGGACAACTCAGGGGTTGGGAGATCCTACAGAACAGTTAACCGGAAAATAAGAGAACAGGGAACAGGACTCACCACATTACACCCCCGAGCTTTTGAGATTCACAGGGTGCAAGCAAAGTCCTTCGCGGCTGCAGGAAGACTAACCCAGCAGTATGGCTACCTGCCCCTATGACAGGCAGTACAGCGGGTACCCCCGGACAGTCGAACTGTAACGACCAGAATCTTATTGACTCTCAGGAGGGCGTTCCGCTACGTCTTACTATGGCTGGAGCCAATAGCACGCAAGGATGGATGCAGAGGACCCGAGAGGATGACAACGACTGTAGGAAGTTCCAGGGAGCCAGAGACAGCCGACGCGGGATGATTAGTGTCGTTTTCGAAAATAGGATGAACGACATCAGAGCCTGCGATAGTCAATGACCCAGGGACATGAGCAGGGGGACCAGAGGGTTGGCGACTGGGTGTCGCCACGACTGTGGTGGTGGAGGTGGTATGGTTGATGGCTATAAAGCCACCAATCCGAGGACCAATTACAGGAGAAGAGGTGACAGAAGCGGATGCGACCGCCACTAGAGCATCCAGCCCCTGAGGAAATCAGTGGGATGCAAGGATGACGGGCCCCCCAACGAAAGAATCCTCGGAGGAAGGAGAAAGAGAGTAGGACGTCGATGGCGGCGGAAGTAGGTGGAATGACCCAGAAAAATGCCCAGAGGTTGTCGCGGGGGCAGGAGAGAGCAGGGAGGAGATATTAACCTGTGAGAGCATGACGTTGGAAGAAAGGTTGGCCATATGGAAGAGATGGTGGCGTGAAGAACAAGAAAAAACTCACGATGGAGTTTTCTAAAAAGATGCACTGTTGCCTAGGACAACAAGCCAAAACAACAAAACAACAACAACGAAATCCCCACGAAAAACACCTAGAAAAGAAAAATGGACTTACAGAAACCGGAAGGGCCTTTTGGGAGCTAAAAGAAGGGGGAAAGGAGGCGGAAGACAGACCAACCCCCTAACTAACGACCAACACCTGAACCAACAGACTGACTAAGGTAGAAGGCGACTGACATAGAGAAAATCATCGGTCAGAAGCCAAGAAAATAGGATCAGCATCATTGACCTTAGGTTATATATCAGGACAAAACCAACATATAGGACAACCAAAAGAACAGGTACCGAGGACCCAACCACGATGACGACCGACCACCAGAACTCAGCGGCCAACAAAAGAAGCCCATGAGCCGAGTATAAGGCCTCAAGATGGGCTGGATATACAACGAAAGGACAGTAATTGCAACGAAAACAATCAAGATAGCATGGACAAAGGAGCAGCAATGGACCTTGCTGTCTTAGTCAGAATACCCCTAGGCCTCGAGAGACCTCGGCCTTGAAAGGGAGGGGCTAATGTCATGGCAGCCAAGCCATTCCAGGTGTAGGTGGTAGGCGATGCCGACTGCCCATACAGGAGGAGAAGGAATGACTACCTAGGGCCACGCCAAGATTGGCATCACAGCGCATCAAGGCCATTCCAGGTTATAGGTAGTCGGCCAGGCCGACCGACCATACAGAGGAAAGAAGGCATTGACCTGGCACACAGTCACGGCCAGTAGGGGGCTCAGCTATAATCGGTAGAGCGACCCTGAAAGCCAATGTTTGTTGGGGGTAGTGTTGCCCAGGGCAATACCTTGGCAGATCCCAACCGCGTATATAGGACCGACGGGGCCCACGCTAAGAACCCCATTGGTCAATACTTGTATTTACCTAGATAGACTTTAGTTGTAGCTAAGCCAACTATAGTCTATGACCCCGTTCTATCTTAGCTCGTTTCCCAGCCTACCTATGTGATAGTCGGCCAGACGATATTGACCATTGCCCTAACCGATGCCTATAGCACCCAGATCGCCAACCGTAGTCAGCCGTGACAGGATCCTACGTAAAGGATACTTCTGGACTTTGTAGGTAGTGTGACGACAATCGACCTTCTCGCAGTTCGATGGCGTTCCGACGTCTCTTCGATATACAATGCTATATGGTCTTTATATGAAATTAGTTATTCGCAAGTCACTAGGTTCCCAAAAGTATATAACTTAGATAGGTGGATAGCAACTTAGATTCTATTGATACTAGAACTGATTGCTGACCTTTCTAATAAGGCTAACTTATTATATCTATATACTATGGGGTCGATTCAGAATAAGGGTCAATATCACCTAAATCTCTTGGCTGAGAAGACTACTCCCAAGTAGCCTACTATTGGACTGCGCCCCTCTATCAGCTGGCGGTATAGGCGTAGATAGTACTATGGCTAGTACTACTATAACAGTATCAGAAATAATTAATATATACTGAAACTATATCTAGTAAGTATGAAATATTCTTCTACATTCGTACCAATTCTTACTATGTGTTTTTATTTTGAAAAGTATAATCCAGCAGGAATTTGATAGCTATTTTTTACCCCTTAGAGACCTGTGAACTCGAAGGTGTACTGAAAAAGTCCTTTCAGTATATGGTGTCATAAAATCTCCCTTCACGTGAGGATACTATAGGTAGTAATAGCATCCTACATGTTGGTTATAAGTTCAGCTAAAAAGCTATTAAGGCATAGGTCCTAGCGATCATGATCTGGCTATTCAATTGCGTTGATTGTAAAATAGTTAAATTCTTAATATTTAGTGCTGTGGAAATCATGCAGTTAAGAGTATAAATCATTTCTATTAAAATTCCAACAAGGTCTTAAAACGCAATATATTTTAAAGTTTTGCAAGTGAGATTCTACCGTTCACCCTAATAAAAATTTCAGTAATCGGCCTGGGCTATTAAAGCCTAAAGGCCATATGTAAAGAAAATTTTGGAGGTGCTAGTTGAAACGATTCAATAAGCCTAAGTCAAATCTAAGACTTAAAAGATTCTGTATCTAAAGACTTGAGTTACGAGATATAATCTCTATTGCTTCGACAGTTGAGTACAAATGACAAAGAGTGTTTATTCACTGGGAGTACAGGTTCGTTACTATGAATGAAGTCTAATTCAATATTTAAATTAAGTAAACCACTCCTAATTATGGATGTTAAGTCTTCTTAAGTAATGATCGTTGTGCTAATGGTACGTACTATGAACGCTTGCGATAATCTTCTCAATACATTGAGAAGTCAACCGAGTACGGGTGATCAGGAGTGATCGCAATCACTCGTGTTTCCCATACTAAAAGGAAAACATTATAGTTATCGCTATTAATCACTGAGCCATTTACATGATTAGATCACTCATTAGGCGAGCTCCCCTTACTAGATTTGTAAGTAAATGTAACGCTATATGCAAACATAACAATGGTGTTGTACGCAGAAAAGCAGATGAGTTTAGAACATTTTTGAAAGATTGTAGTCTATTTATTTTATGGAATATTCTGTTTCTTTTATTTATTTATTATGTTATGATTTTCTATGTTTTTCGTTCTTATTTATAAAAGTGCAGGGTAACCCCTAAGTGTTTGTTGCCTTGAATTATTTAGCCTTATACTATCTCTAGCCTTATAAATTAGGCCCGTGTATCCTGTGCCCAATCAAAAAAATTGCAGGAACCGGACACTGAGACATTGAGCACAGACAATGTCTTACTCACCCGTAGTCTGCAGTCCACCCTGACGATTATCGGTGAGCTTCGCTCACCAATAAATAGTTAAGTTAAACTAATTTCCTAGATGATTCACATGATAAGGCCTTGCTCCGTTCCTAAACCGTGAGAGGGTGAAAGAGAACATGTTTGCTTGTCTAATTCTTCCAGTTAAATAATTGACCCCTCCAGTTTAAAAAAAAAAAAAAATTTGCTTAAGAAAACATCAAAGAAGATGAGCCAACTTACTTCACACACGCATGAGTCTTTTGCCAATGTAAATATTTTGAGCCATGCGCTAGAGAAAATTACCTCTGCTGATGTGCAATCTTTAGAGGAAAATGTGATCGTGAGTTGATAGTGATGTTGTGCTCCGGTGTGAACCCTAGTGGCCGACCTACATATTGATGCTAGAGCCTTCAGTGTTAGATATGCGCTACAATGTATCTTAGATCACGGTCCGCAAGGTGGAAAAGTCAGAATGGAGAGAAAATGTTCATGCTCTGCTCTCGCCAACCACCGTTCCACGCTTTGAAAAAGGGTTGGCTTGCCACTTGAACCACGCATGTTGACGGTGACTGATTCCAGATCTTGCCAGCTAACTCAGGTAGACTCCCGACTCACCTGAGGCATACGAATCCAACGTTGAATTATGGAGGAGGGCATATTTGCACAAACTTAACGGCGTTCTTCAGCAGCTCGTTGATGTCTCATGAAATCACGAAATTAGTACCTATTTGAAACAACAAACACTATAATCCAAACACACATTCAGGCGACGACATCTTGAATATTTGCGTAGGACCTCATGACCTGTCAGAATATCAAGGAGTTCCTGATTTCTATTTCGACTTCATTCCTAATGTCTATTTGCCGGGACCAACGAGCAATGCAGATGGAAATATATAACTAGGAACCCCATGCAATGTTCTCCAAATCAACCTTCTACCCTCGAAAATGCCTGAATATACGATAAATTGGAGAGTATGCCGATACGCCACAACATATTCTTTAGCTTATTTTCATCCCATAACTTCACCTCACTCTTTGTTCTCACTTCTTTCCTTCACCTCCTTTCCCTTGGTTCCCATCTCTTCCCCTGACCTATTCCCTTGCTTTTAACACTCCTCCTTTTGTTCTAGAGCACCTCGTCTCTCTCCCACCCTGTGGGCTTCAGTGTCGCCAATCCCTTTGACGGCCTAGGCACACTCGGGTCCCGATACTCCGCCAAGTACGGATTGGGATCCCTCTGGGATAGATTCCCCAAGGTATGATTGACCTCCCTATGCTTCGCCTCATCAGCCCTAATATAGAGTAACAGATCCCTAATCTTGCGGTGGCCCTCAGGCATATCCCAATACTTGATGGCGAATGCGGGAGCCTCGAGATTCTCCCATCGTGGTAGCTTCCCAGCGTCCAGATCCTCGATGGCGCGTGTGTATGTGATAACAGCCTCTTCTTCTAGATAACCGACAAAGCGATGGCAAGTCCGTGGCGAGATGAGATACGAAAGAAAGAAGCCGTTGAAGAAGACACCTTGTGCACCGAGGACCATGAATCTCATGAACCAGCCGGGCTCTGCCATTTTGAGGAACGTGAGAAGATGCATTCTTTCGTTGTAGGCTTCCTCTAGGAGGGTCTCAATCCTGTTCTCCCCGAACGTATCAGTATATTCAGATTGACATACTGTGAAAGGACAAGGCAGGCTGTTGTCGAGGAGTGTCTAACCATCCATTATCCCTTTTCATCCTCCGCAAACTATGCAGATGCCTCAACATCCCCCCGACCATTCCAGGGACACCTGCCACGCTCTCCAGAAACAAGAACCGTACAAGCCACTTACGCTCGTCCATGGCAAAGCGCTTTTGCTTGGCATTGCGCGGGTCCTTTGTCCCCGCAGCGACCTCCTTGTCATGCCGATACCCGGTGGCGAAGTCCGTGGCCGTCCGCAGGAACTGTACGGTCTTGAGAGCGACCCAATCGGACCAGTTCTTCGTCTCCCTGTGGGCGATTTTGATCTGGCTCATCTGCTCTTCAGTGTACCTATTTAGATGGTACGATCCTACCCGTCAGCAAATGCCGGATAGCCTGTGATCTGCACGGGAATTTGGGGACAGCTAAAAATGGGCTTACACTGGATGAGGCCATGCTTGGCTCTTCTTGATGGCTGGGTAATTATCTGGTGGCGGGAAATATTCCTTTATGCTTGTCCGCGAGGTGGATGAGAACTGCCGTCGAGGCTTATGAGCAGCATACTGGTGGACAAGAATGTAGCTGGCTCTGAGGCCAGTCGTAGTCCCCGTGGACGAGCTTATCGCCAAGCTGTATCCAGCGCGGGTGAGTACCTTCGGTGAGGCTCTCGTTGCAAGCATTCCCAATAGTAGTCTTGTAGTATTCGTATAGCGTCCGTATGCGTTGATATATTGTAATGCAGAATGTTCAAAACGAACAGCCTGAAAAACTTGGAGTAACTTATCTCAAAAAAAATTGCCATCTAGATATGACTCCTACCCAACACTTATATCCCGGGTAAGTTCGTCTCTTAGTCATGGGGGCGGATAAAAAAGCGGCGGATAAAAAAACCACGAGGCAAAAACGAAGAACCCCTGGCTAAAGCCTATCGCAAAGAAAATTTGTGTTGACAGTCGGTTGATCTCGGGACGAGGCTATGGCTACGGGATTTTGGGATAGGCTTTTTTTTTATGGAGACTTTGTTCATGTGGTTTGGCTAGTGGGATTGTTGACTAGAGGAGAAGTTGGTGATTGGATGGTCATGTGGAGCCGGATAGTACTGCCCTGGCATATCAACCTCGGAAGATCACTTTCGCATTCCATCGTCATTTCCTGGTGCTCGGTATGCTTTCCATCGAACGAACGAATGATATTTGCATGATCTACTCCGTACATGGATGGATACTAATATGATTTTTATTACATGAGCTTATCCTATAGAAATCCATGTTGTCTCTGATCTGATAGATTCTTCAATCACAAGGAAGATAAGATATAACCGATGAATGTATTCACCGCCGAGGTTGTCCCTTCCCACATCTTCGCTCTTGATTCTGGATTCGTTTCTTGGGTTGCGAGGAGTTGGATAACCTTATCCCCACGACGGACGGACGGGGCTCCCACATGCCATATCAGATCCTCGGCATTGTTGTTTTCATCTCTACTTTCTCATGGTCTTCTCGACGGTAAATGAAGACTCGTCTTCGTTGATATCCTTCTCGAATTTCTCGACTTTGACTACGTGGGCGTATTTGGGGCCTCTGTCGATGTCTTTGAGGAGTTTTTGGAGTGCTTCGGAGGAGCCTTGGGCTTCGCCTTCTACCTATATGATAGAGCGTGTGGAGTAAGCTGATGGTGTTGTGTTGTGTTGGTGGCAAGGGTTGGCTGGGTTACCTTCCCTCCGTCGGTGTTGCGTACCCAGCCTGTTAGGTCGTACTCGATTGCCTTCTGTTGAGTGAATTTACTGCATATTTCGTGAGTGTCATGGTGATGTTGTCTTGACTGCTTGTCGGGATGAGGTCGTTACCGGAAGAAGACGCCTGGAAGTGAATTGATGTCAGAGATGATCAGCGGACATGAAGCTCACGAGCACCTCTCCCATGGAAGCTAGATCACATCGGATTCGTCGTAGCACGACCAGGACAGGTCATCATAATCAAAGTCTGGGAGATTTGATTTCCAAGCACGGATCAAGTAATGATCCACTCGTCTGTCATTCTTATCGATAACGTGCATACCTTGAACTTGGCCATGAACCACAAATGAAATCTGCAAGCTTGTCAGAAGCCTCCTAAAGAGCAGCGCGGGAAAGGCATGCAAATACCCGTTTCACCATCGCTCTGACTCGGTTATTCTACGAGTAAAATTCCCGGGCGAAACAATGACTGAGGTGAGATTGTTTCGAAGTAGCGTAGGATAAGTAATTTGCGTGTAGCGATGAGTAGGAGAAATCATAACAACGCAAAGCCCAGTTCATAAACGTCTCGTTGCGCTGGTTGGATCGAGGACAACTAACAGAGTTGACTTTTCATTCAACTCCGCCGAATGTCAGCCAGTGCACTGTGCATGTCGGCTTCCGTTGTCTAATCACCGTTCGAGTCGGTGTTCGGGGAACCGCCGCCAATTATTTGGCTCGCGAACCGCCCCTGAGACTCAACCCCATCGTACACGTGTGCTCATCACTTCATCCAACAAAATTTGTCCGCTCATCTTTCTCTTCCTTTTATTCCTTTCATTCCTAGCTCCCTCTGCAGAGAATCTCCCGGTCGGTCGCCATCTCAGTGAACCGACGCGCGGTAGTGCACATCGTTGGTCTCGGAATTCCAACTGCCATGACAACGCCCAATTAATTAGCCAGATCGACCCGTTGTGCTCATAACCATAACCAAACATGGCTACGAATCCTCTTCAACTGGCATCTCCACCGTCTCTCCGAATGTCATCTCCTTCTCCATCCGCATCTCCAACCCCTGCCATCTTCGCCTGCCCGACCCTCGAACGCTCGCTCTCAACTGCATCCAGCGCCTCGTCAGTATCTGGACGATCGTCAATGTCCCGGTCTTCTGACGCAAATCTACGCCGACGGGGCTACGTGCGACCACAAGCAACAGAGTTTGCAAAGTCGGCGAGGCAACGGCAGAGTGTGATGAGTCTAGGGAGTATTGCACACCTCCAATATTACTTTGCGAGGACGGGACTGTTAGATGGGAAAGGGGGGCAACTGCACAGCGGAAAACCCATATCGAAGAATAAAAAACGGCACACCAGCTTAACTCTGGCGCCATTAGACCCGTCCTTCGATACGATGCACCTAGCTCCACTTGCGGGATCGGATCGCCGTGATTCGACATATTCGTCAATGAGATCATCACCGGAACCTCTCTTGCCAATCGATCCAACAGCTGGACCGATGGTTGAATCGCCCATTGAAGAAGAAGAGGAAGAGGACTTTGATTTAGATTATGAGGATGGGGATCAGGAGCCGATGATGCTTCCGCCGACAGTTAGCACATATAACTATCGGACCGAGGAGGTTGCTCCACCACCAGACGTGGAAACTCTGCGAAGAGAACTGAGGGAATGCTTAGAGGATGCGAAGAAAGTCTTGAGCGAAGCGGAGAGAGACCGTGAGAAAGAATTGCGCTCGCAAGAAGCGGCTTCTCGGGAGCTAGAGGGTCAGGATTCCAGTGACAAGCCCCCTCCACCTCCGCCGCCATCTTCAATTCAGGGCTGGTATGAATTGCAGGGCATGCATCTAATAGACATTCTCACACTTACCATTCGCGCCACGAAAATGTACTGTACCGCCCACGAACAACCAGCTCGTCTCTCGGCGATCAAATCTGAAAGAAAGATTCGCGAAGAACTACTCGCCGCCCTCGAAGTGCTCAAGCGCATGGCTGGTCGTAAATTTGCCGGAGGCATGCGGCAAGACGAGAGCGATGCTATGCGCAAGTGGGTTGCCTCTGTGGAGGCCATGCTGAAGGAAGAGGAGAAGAGGGAACATCTCGAGCAGCTGGAGCGTGCGGGATGGGCCTGGGTGCATGGAGATTGGGCCGGACGAGGGCGAGAGCGTGAATGGTTATTCCTTCAATCCTTCGACGAAGATCCATCCACCTTACCCCGCTGGGACGAATCCCCCACCACGCTCCCAACACCATTCCTCGGAACCCTCCAATCTGGCCTCCGCCTCGTAACCCTCCACAACGCCCTCGTCAAAGCCTCTAAGCGGCCCTTCGGCGGGATCCCTGTCTTCCACACCGACACCGCTAAGCCCTACCGCGCCGCCGAGAACCTGCGCTTCTGGATCAAAGCCGCCGAGATCCGCTGGGAGGTCCGCCTGAAAGTCGACGTCATGGGCGTTGTGCATGGCGAGAGCGAGGATGCTTGGAGGGGCTTTGAGGATGCGATTGGTGCGTGGGCTGAGAAGGTTAGAGAGGAGTTGGTCAGGGAGTGGGGGGAGAATGATAGGGGGAGGTCGAGGATATCGACGTCGGGAGGTGAGAGGGATTTGGGAGGTGTCGGGATGGAGGCTTAGGGCACTAGCTTCCATCCTAAAGCATTTTGTGAGATTTGCTACTGCCTGGATGGATGGATGGATCAGGCTGGGCTGGGGGCTGTAGGAATGAATGTGTTTTTTGCCATGTGGTAGCCTGGGACGCATATAACGACGAACATGAAACTAGCATATCCTCACGAAACCAAAGAACATCCAAAAGAGCGACATATCTCCTCCCGCTTTCTTTCCACTACATATACCTCTTTTTGATTTCCTCATCACCTTGCTTAATCTCAGTGGTGTTTTATTTTTTAATTTTGTCTGTGCCTATGTGCTGCACCCAACTTAGTTAATTACGCTTACCTGGTGGCTAGTTGGCTTGATAAGCTGCTTGAGGGAGAATTGGAGGTGGATGGATGAGGATTTTGGAAGAGTTTATGTATGTACTCCGTAGAATGGAGGCTGATGATACCCGTCAAATACAAAAACAATCGAATTGAATGAAAGGATACAGACGGACTTATTGTTCGCCCCGTAGATGGAGGTGCGCACTATACATCCCCGTCCCTTACAATCCCCACCAAATAAGGGACCCCATCGTTGAAAGCATCAACATCGCCCTATCCTACCATAATTATAGTTCTGAATTTCTTTCAAGTTCAAACTCAGCAGCTACCAACAAGACAACTATGTGTTCTCCCCCCCTCACTCTTCAATTATAAGCCTATCAAAGGACAGACTCAAGTACGCAGACAACAGGTATATTGTATACAAACACCCCACTATATTTTTTTTAATATAAATAACAACTGAGAGCCTTGGATTCGTAGTCCAAAATTTCCCTAGTACGTAATTGCGTAATGCTCTTCTTGTATGCTCTATGTCTATGGTCGCTAGATTGCAAATGACGAGGTCAAAATGATGCGAATTAGAGCGTTTTATCGGTCAACTAGGGGGCTGCGTCATGTAGTACAAGCAAAATGATAAGCAGGAAACCAAACTTATTTTGGTTCCAAATAATCCCTCTGCAATACCACAACCCCCCTTTCATCACCCTCGTTCCCATCCCTACCACATCACAATCCATAACTCTTCACCCGACTCCAAAAGAATGGGTGATCGTTCTTAAGGCCAAACTCCGCCCAATCCTCCGTCAACCAGTTATAACTCCAGAATGCCTTCCAGACCAGCTTGTTTCCCTTGGGTTTTCTGCTGCTGGAGGATGAAGCGCTGCGGATGGCTAGGTGGAGCTTGTAGATATACTTTTTGCCAGCTCCTTCTGTCTCGATGTGTAAGTCTCCCTCGGGTTCTGGAGGCTCTCCTCTATTGGGGTTGGAGCTGGAGCCGGTTGGCCCGGAGAGTCTCCAGCGGCCACGAAGCGTGTCTTTCACGACCGCTGGGGGTAAGGCGCCCGTGGCACCTGTCCTGTGGAAGGCAACATTGTCCTTGGTGAGGTGATGGACGACATCAGAGGGCTCCGCGACGCTGAGGAGGCTGAGCACGGTGCCGTCACGGAAGAAACGGAGGTAGCGATAGTAGGTGACAATGTGGACAGGGGTGTTCCAAGAGACTTGGTTTGCGGAGGCGGCTCCTTGACGCACGTAGTTGACGGTGGAGATGTAGACGCCGCCGAAGCGGATACGGGGGCGTTTGTGGAACATCTGGCGCCAAGAGGAGGCATAGACGGTATGGAGTAGAGAGAGAGTTAGTGAGGACGAGTTAAGGAGGGGGGTCGTAGTGCTGGTGAGCTTGTCAGGCCACGGATCCCTGAGTAGGTAGCCTTCGGCGCCATCATCATTGGAGAGAGGTTCCCCGACGATGGAGCACACATAATCGTAGTGCATAGCCCCGAAGCCAAATTCAGAGCCACAGCAAACACGCTTCCAGACACTTTCCTCAGTTGCGACTAGGTAGGCAAAGCACTTACAGACCTGCGCTAACCGCGCAAACGAAGCGACGTCCGTAATGGCAGTGTAGGCCAGCACTTCGACCAGGATCTCTGATGGAAGAGTCGCGATCGGACATGCTGACGGTGGAGACCCTTCTGTTGGTGGAGGAGCAGCGGAGATAGATAAATTAGCAAAATCCGCAATGAGCTGGGCAGTGGATGGTGGAAGGTCCGGGAGGGAGTCGTGAGCTGGATTGGGGGCTGTGGCGGAGGCGTTGGAGGGATTGAGGATTGAGGGTTTGGGAGGAAAGGAGGATGGTGAGAAGTACTTGTTCTTATAGGTCTTGTCGACGCTGGCGTCCATCTGGATAGATAATTAATCTCAATATTTGCTCGATGTGGATTCCGAGGAATAGGGTTTTATATATGTGGCTAGGGGGCATACCCGGTAAGCCTTCCGGTAGAGGTTGAGACTCTCCCCTAAATTGCCCTGCGACTCCTTTTCCACCGCCCTCTCGTAATGCTCCAATGCTGAGCGCGGTACACCATCGGTGCTCACGCTTCCACGGCGGACACCGCTCAGTGAGCTTCCTGAGGCAGCATAACCTCCTAATCTAAAGGCAGAATCTTTGTCCACAAGGTCATGGCAAGTCTTTGGTGTGATTGTGTCGTCTGCTGCATCGTTATCTGTTCGTCCCGAAGTAGGTGAAGGAGCGAGGGGAGGCTCCAACGCCCTCTTCGCTGTCGGTTTCGAAGCAGAGGATGAGGGTGCGCCTTCAGCAGTCCCTACTTTTGTTGGTGCTCGGTCTTTGCCAGACCTGGCCGTGACTTCACGGCGCCATTGCTTGCGGAAGGATTCTAGTTCTTGGTTGACGTCCTCCATTCTCCAATCGCCAGGATATCAAACTGTGCAAAAGGCTCAAAGAAGGTGTTTAATCTATTTGGGACCTGGGGATCTAGAGTTGACTCTCTGTAAACAATCACGCAATTAATCTGAGAATTGTTGTTAGCAACCAAATGCTTTTTCCCTCGCTATGCAGTTGAGGGACTCACTCTCCATCGGGTGCGATGCTCCTTCAGCCATTCAAGTCAATTTTCATTCTACGCTGAACAGTGCTAGGAGAAAGAGGGAAGGAGAAGAGTCATAACCATCTAGGAGATCGAAATCGCCTTATCTTATCAATCTATATCCCGTGACCTTCGTCTTCGTCTGGTTTCGGCTACTCTTCAAAAAAAAATTTCGTCATTTACGGCGTCACATCACCACTACCAATTGCAGCCGCTCACCACCACCTCCGTTCATCTTATAAGCTTGTGGGCAACGGCATTTTTTGAAGAGGGAGTTCAAGGATTGAGGGCATGTCCGCCATTGCGGCACAGCCCAGGCGAACAGATGACGAGGAGAGGAGGAGGGTTCTCGCCACCTACGATGGCCGGCAAACACAAACAGGACAGAGGCACGACAGAATACGAAACGATAATATGGACGATGGCCAGGTAGTATTAAGCCGTGCGAGCAGGGCTAGTGGTGATGGCAATGATGTCGACATTTCTGCCGGGCAGAAGATGCTATCGGCAGTCTCAGGAAGTCTTCTCACGTCTGTATTAGGTACGTTTTCTGTATCCGGATCGTCATGAAGCTTGATTTACTAGATCTGGAACTTCAGAAGCTAACTTAAGGCTTTCCACCCTCAGTCACTCCTCTCGATGTCGTCCGTGTACGCCTTCAATCCCAACCCGCCTTATCCGCCATCCGCAACTTATCTACAAACGCCTCACAAAATTCGCTCCTCCAATTTTCAAACCTTCCACCTAATCTTGGCGTCACTGCTTGTTGCCGGGAGGTTTTCTGGGTGAACAACAATGCTTCATTCTGCATGGCCGGCGGACCCGCTACGGCTGCTGTTGTCTCCCCGGAATGTGCGGTCGAAGAGACCCAACGACGAGCATTCACCTCCACCCTAGACGGACTCAGAAAGATTGCCAGACATGAGGGTCTCAGTACATTATGGCGAGGTCTCAGTCCTACCCTCGTCATGGCCATTCCTGCAAATGTCATCTACTTCACCGGCTATGACTCTCTCCGCTATAACCCCCACAGCCCGATCAACCGTCATATCGCAGACAACTACGCGCCTCTAGTAGCAGGATCTCTCGCTCGTATCTGCGCCGCCACCGTCATCAGCCCTGTCGAAATGTTCCGCACCCGTCTCCAAGCCAGCACTCACAATCCACAACCCGCAGGTGGCTCCAGAGCCACAGGTCTGTTCATCACCACCCTCCGTGGTCTTCGAGATTTGGTCCATGCGCAAGGCTATACATCGCTATGGCGTGGCCTAACTCTTACTCTCTGGCGCGATGTCCCGTTTTCTGGCCTCTATTGGTGGGGTTACGAAGCCGTCCGCAATCGTCTCACCGATATGCGTCTTCAATATGCCACAAATACCACCACCATTCCCTCTCGTGATTCCCGCAACGAATTCCCTCCACAGTCACGCACACGCTCGCGTTCACGCTCTCGCGACCACCAGAACTCCACCGCCACATTTACCGACAGCTTTATTGCCGGAGCCGTTTCCGGCACTTTCGCCTCCATCATCACAACACCATTCGATGTCGGCAAGACCCGCCGACAGGTATTCCATCACAACGCCGCTGTTCCCAGTGATATCAGCAAAGGCGCTCTAAGGCCCGAGGAGCGCTCCATGCCTCGCTTCCTATGGCATATCTGGCAATCAGAAGGCCTGGCGGGATTGTGGCGCGGGTGGGCTGCTAGGTGTCTAAAGGTCGCCCCGGCTTGTGCGATTATGATCAGTAGCTATGAGATCGGGAAGAAGATGGCGAGAGGAATGAATGAGCGGAGGGAGGGAAGACGAGCTGGTGACGAAAAGGGGTCTGGGACATTTGAGTGAAAAGGGATCTTAAGAATACGGACACCCCTCCCTAAGAGTTCTTTTGAAAGTTCTCACTATCCTCTTTGCATGTTTCCGGGTGGGTTGGAGTTTCTCTTTGTATATTAATCCCCGCCCGCCACTAGGACGCGATTTGAAGATTCAAAAACTGCATACGTTGTTGTTTTTTGTATGTATATATACTGGCTGCTGTATAAACACCACCAATAGAAAGCTCCCATCCCTTTGCATGAACTTGAAAAATACAAATCTTAGGTTGTGGAGAAATATGGTGAGCGGGTATGCGACAAAATATTTGTTTGTTTTCTGACAAGATTGGAGGGGGGAGGTGGGGGTTTGGGGTTTGAGATGAGTGGAAGGTTCTGGGGCAAAGGGGAGGAGGGGGTTGAGAGGAGTATTTTGTCGTTTTGTTGTTGATGTTGCTGAACAGATGGGAAAGAAAAAAACATGGCTCACAAGAGCCTATCCTATCCCCTATGCAGAGTAGAAAAAACCCCTGATCACCGTCACATCTGCGTCTCACATTATAGCCCCTTCCCCTCTTTCCAAATACCCCATCCCTCCCTCCCATCATCCTATACATCCCCGATCCGATCCCCCAACCCAACCCAACCCAACCACTCTCCAGAGCAAAGGTAAAAAAAGCGCACCCGTCACTTCTTCTTGGGCATGGTCTCGACTTTCTCCTCGAGGGTCTGGACGTATTTCTCGACTCGTTGGACGGCTGCTTGGAGGCTCTATTATTCATGTAGAGAGAGAAGTTAGGATTAGAGAGTGGTGGGTTGCTGGTATAACATTGGGAAAAAGAAGGGTGGATAGATGGCTCACGTAGATGTCTTCGGTTAGAAGCTCGTTGGAGACTTTGTATTCGTTCAGGATGTAGTAATACACCCCTGCGCCAGTGAGGGTTGAGCCTAGGAGGAAGCCGAAGAGTCTAGCATGTCCATATCTCGTTAGCTTTTCTGTACTATCCTACTCATATTCCCCAAATGCGTAGGGTAATTAATGAGAGGTGAAGTTCCAGTCAAGGCTCATGTAGGATAGAACATCTGAGCAACTAACCCCCCTCTAAAACCCCCAACAGGTTTCTTGACCGCTGCTGTAGGTGCTGCAGGTGGTGCTGTATCAGCCAGTCGTCGTGCGGTTGTGCGGAATGCTCGGCTTGTGTTGCGTGAGAGGAGGCGCGTGGAGGTTTGGAGGAGAGGACGGGTGAGTGGGAGGATCATGATTGTGTTTGTGTGTGTGTGTGTGTGTGTGTGTGGTGTATGGCTTTGGTTTTGAGGTGCGCGGGTTTGGTTTTTTGTGGTTGTGTGTCGTGTGATGTAGTGTGGGGATGATGGTTGATGGTTGGCGGGCTGGGTGTTCGGATATTCGGTTCCTTTGTGGTAACGAGACGCCCGGTGGAGCGTTTTTATATAATATGGTTTATTTTTTATTATATGTCTTCCCGCTGGGGAATTTTGGTAGATAATATGCTATCTGGACAACCTCAACCACCCCATCGGACGGGTTTTCCTTGATACTCTGTGATCCAAATCGTCCCGTCGCTGTCCTGTCATTCACGCTTCCTCATCTCCGGCGCCGATTTCACACTCTGGAGGCAAAGGGACCCTAATGCTTCGAATGATCGACACTGACATACTCCGTACGTCGATCACACGAAAGAAACAAGCAAACTAGTACTTATATGAGTCTATGCAGGTTTCGAAGACACCCGAACTGAG
Source organism: Sabuloglossum arenarium (assembly GCA_022345705.2). Lineage (NCBI taxonomy): Eukaryota > Fungi > Ascomycota > Geoglossomycetes > Geoglossales > Geoglossaceae > Sabuloglossum > Sabuloglossum arenarium. The sequence goes on from JAJDMY020000878.1 coordinate 18,319, forward strand.
ATTAAACGTAATTATTTCTTAGTTTGTAATTAATGGGATTCGTCATTGAGAGAGGTTCATTCGTTATTTCTATAGGAGGTTTTTCATAGGGATGGACCCTTTAGATCAATATGCCTAAGGGCCGCTTATTTAGTGAGAGTGTTAACTGGGATTAGCCGCGAGGTTGGCAGTTTGGGAAATCCAATACCTAAAACAGAGTTTAAGACACCCTTAGGTTTAAATCATATTTGCTCAATGTCTGTGACGGCGCGTCTCAAGAAAATAATTGAAATCATAAAACTAAAACCCAAATGAGAGAAATACCATATATTCGTTGGATAACACCTGGTCTGAACTCGTCGCTCGTTGCAGAGCTAGTCATCTTGGCGTTTACGCCGTGAGTTGGTGGAAGCGAATGCCCAGTCGCGACCTTATTCCTAAATTCTAAACCCTAAAGCTTAGGCTCCGCTTAACTGGAAACTTGCTGGTTGGCATTGCGCATGTCCCCTAGGATAGAGAGTACGATATTTATCAGACATTTCAACTTATCAGGTACGACGTGTAATCGAACCTGGGGGTTTTGAGGTTTAGAGCCACTATTTCTAATTTTCTTCCGAGGAGCAGGACTAGAGGAAATGCAAATGTTGTGGGCTTAATTTTCTTTAGAGAAAAAAGAAAAAAAAGAGTGGGTTTAAGTGATGTCTTTTTTTGGAATTCCTGTCTAGATATTCGTTGCGTGTGATTTCGAACCACAACATCACCATCTGCACCACCACCGCCATGCCACACATCGAAATCCTCCCAACCTCTACAACCGCCAGCGCGCCCGGGTGGGCCTACGTCCTCGACACTGGGCACAATGACCCCTCCAAAGCGTCTCCCCTCCAGCCCGCCGGTCCACGCCAGCGCACGGCGCGCAACGTCGGAGCTGGAGGCGGCAGTAGTGGCGGGCAGGAACCTACATCGCGGCAGAACAATGCCGTAGTGAAGCATTTAGCGGAACTGGATCGGGATAATCATCGGGAGGTGCAGATTGCGATTGCAGGGAAGGCGAGGGAGATGGGAAAGAGTGAGTTGATTCCCTTTTCTTCTTTGGTTTGGTTGGGATGGAAGGGGGGATTGATGCGTTAGGGGTTTATTTGATAGTGCTGCAGGTGCATAAGAACTAACTGATACCGTTCCGTAAAAGTCACAAAAACAAAAATCTCCCCAAACGTCCGGCGTATCCTCCTCTCGCAGAAGACATTTGCGAACCACCTCGCCGATGAAGAAGCTCTCCTCTCAAACCAACCCTCAGCCACTAGAACCGCAACTGCCACAACATCCACTACAGCAACCACCACCACTACCACCGCCACCGCTACAACAGTAGCTGCAGCGACATCCACGCCCTCCTCATCAAAGAAACGTCCCCAACCTACCACCAACAATAAAAAGCCCCTCCCCCCATCGAAGCGATCTTCAACATCCACCACCACCACCACCACCACCACCGCCAAACCCACCCTACACATCCCCTCCCCCCTCTCGCACACCCTCTCCGCCTCCGCAGCCACTGCATCACCACCACCACCACCACCCCCCCCCTCGCCCATCCACCCGCTCCTAGTCTCCCACATCCCCACCTTACCCTCCTCAAGCACCATCGACACCCTCCTCTCTGCGCCTCCCCTGCCTTACACGGCAGCAAGATCGGCGCCATCAGCGGTCCAGGCGCCGCCGAGGTGTTTTTGCGAGATTTGTGGATATTGGGGGAGAGTGAAGTGTTTGAAATGTGGGGCGAGGGTGTGTGGGTTGGAGTGTAAGGGCGTGCACGACGAGGGGAGGTGTTTGAGATTTTACGCTTAAGTCGGGTTGGGCGTTGAGGCGTGGTTAAGGCGTGGTTTGGGTTGTAATCATCTGTATTTTTACTTTTTTTACTTGATTCTGGAGGGGGTAGAAGACGGCGTACTTTGTCTCTCTACGTTTGGGCAGGCGCTTTGTGGTTTCCGTAGCGGAGTCCACTCCGCTATGCTTGGCACCTGTACCAGCGGGGCATTTTGCACTTTGTCATGATCAGAATTACTTCTGTTGTAAATGACCACATATCCCCGTTCTGAGTCTTACGATCTACGCATCGCTGTCACAGAGCATCCTGCACGCTGTAGATGCACTTTCCGCCACAGAAGTCCACGGAAAAGCGGGCACACCTGGTTATCCATTATGTGTTGTCAACTAGCTAGTAAGGCATATTAAGACATCCACTGAACACATCATATGCCTCCGAACGCCTCTGCCGGATCATACAAGTCCGCGAAATAAACACCTGCATTTGCACTTTTTAGTTCCCAAACCGTAGAGAAAGTCCCCATCCTTTTTTGGGTCATCGCAAGACGTTGATATCATAGCTCGTTTCTTCCGTCATTTATTTCATGGCCAACACTCACAGACCTCTCTTGTGTGAGTTGAGATGGCTTCCCGTAGATCTCCTCGTCATAATCGAGGTCGATCCGCACTTCGCCCTTGAAATGGCGGGAGACCCGTCGTAGTCCACCATCTATGTGAATCATGTCAGCTTCCAATTTATAATTGCGTTTGCACATACAAGGCCATACGCGCGATCGTCCATTTTACCCCCTCCTCTTCTAAACTAGCTTCTTCCTCTATCTCTTCCCACGGGTCCTCTCTCCGACACAGGCCAGTCCAGCACACGACCCTACGATCCCACCCTCCTTTCGTATCATTTACCAACCGTGTCCTCTTCTGCTCTTCACCATCCAGCGTCATTTCCATCTCTCTTGCTGCGTTTTCTGCCTTCCTAGTATCACTTGATCCGCCGCCGAAAAGGGAACTTGATCTAGTTGGTCCGGCCTGAGCTTTGGCTGCGGTAACAGCCTCTGCAATGCGGTGCTGGCGAAGCTTGTCACCCTTCTGTTTTCGAAATTCCGAAAGCACACTTTGAATCGCAAAACGGTCGGTCCTCAACACACCCGCTTCTTCTATCTTTCGCATTTCTAACTTGTCCACAAAAAGCTCGCGGCAAATGTAAGGGTTGGCAAATTCCAGGTGTATCAGATTTTTACCGTATTCACGGAACAAGGGACAGAGGTGAGGTATTTCGCGAGTGTTTTCATCTCCCTCCACAGACTCGTCAACTAATGCCGCAACTTTCTCTGCCGAAGACGATTCAGCACTGATAAGCAAGGTAAAATGAGTAAGGTTTGGGAGCGCGTGTGGTAAAAGCTTCGCGAGCGAGAACGGACTGAGTTTACAATATCGAAGTTCTAGGATCTTGAGGTTTGCGGCTCGCGAAAGAGATGCCATTAGAATCTTGTCGTCCAATTCGGGGACGGCCTCCAAGATAAGCGTCCTGATTTTACTAAGACCAGTAAGGATCCCGAGGCTGTCAACATGGACGTCGGGAAACCTCAACGGCCAAGAAATCCGATAGGAGGAAATCTCTGCCAGAGCTTCGGGTTGTGGTGAAGGGGCGGCTTTGAAATGGCGGATTTCAAATGAGCTACAATCGGGAAACGTGTCTCCATTAAATAGATTGCGCCAAAACAGCGCATTGGGATAGCAGCCTTTGGGTTTCTGAGTCTGACCGGCTACCGTCCGGATGTTTTGGCGGGCGGTGAGAAAGAGAGAGGGGTTAGGAGCGGGGGGTTGAAGCAAAGGAGAAGCTGAGGATTCAAGTCCATTTGAAGAAGAACGCTCTGGGTGGGTTTGGCCGAGATAAAGGATGACCTTTGTAACACGAGGGAAAGCTTCTCTCTCAAGTGCCGTCATTGGGGCCAAATGACAATTGGCGCGCGTGAAAATCAGGGTGATGTTGATTTTTGGACAATGACTGCCTATAATCAGCCACAGAGATACATGAGTATACTTATGCCGGCACTTACGCAGCGATGTTATTGATCAGCCGTCCAATAATGACCGATGTTGGTCGCTGCCCTCTGCTCCTCACACCTTCCTGTACTGGATCGATGGTGATACAGAGTTCGAAAACATCCTTGCTTAATGGTCTGTCTTCTTTCCACCATTTCCATTTGCTCCTCTGAACAGCATACTGCGCGACCTCATTCAAGGTCCGCACAAAGAGGGTAAGACAATGATAAGATTTTACTTGAGGGCGATAGTAGAGAGGAACCTGAACTGCTGCATATAGAGCTCTGGAGGTCAAGGCCAGCTTGGTAAGGTCTGTTGACTGAAGGTAACCAAAGACCTCATCGCTGGTACGGGAGGATGTCAGCTTATTATACCTGACAGAGCATATTTATAATTGTTTGTTAGCTTTTAAGCTAGGGTACTTGCCAGAGTTCTGCCGGGATGGTCTCTAGAGAAGCTTTAGCCTCAAGGTGAGCCTGACCCTGCTCCATGGCTTTGAAATCACAATATGTATGCGATGTTTTGCTACTTCAGATTGGAATGAGACTGACTTAGCAGTAACAGCACACAAATGAAGGTAGAAACTTTGGGTATCAGAAGTATTCCTGTACGACGAATTTGAAATAGAAACGGCTACGAGAAGAAGAAATATATCAACTCAGAAGTGTGTAGACAGGAAATACGGATGGATGTCATCCAAAGGGCTGGATGGTGGGGTATGAGTTCATTCGCATAGTTAAACGACGGCCTTTCGATGACTTCGCGCGTCAAACGCGCTTGTCACGTGAGACGAGATGTTAACGCGAGCATCAGACCGTGCACTTAAGCATGTGTAAGATAGTGCATCAACATCCCATCAATGCGCCATTGGTTTATTTGGAGAGCTGAAGTCTTCGAGTCCGAGCACTCTTTGACAGGACCACCATGCCTCTTGGAATCGAGCGTATAAATGCCCGGCAACGTTCTCCTAATGACAGGATCGTCTTCATCAAGCCACTCGAGGGCCCAGACAAGGCTCTGGCTCAGGATTTTCTTGAAAGAGTTGCAGCGATCTGCTATCCTGTTATGAAAGCCAACCACCTCGCTATCATGTCTCTCGAAGAATACGAGCCAAATCGGGAATTTGTAGGCCGGAATTTCAACACTGGCGAAGTCATTCAGCTAGTTCTGAAGACCCCATATACCGGCCATTGGCTCCCGTTTAGATATGTCCAGATGGTTATGATGCACGAGCTGGCTCACTGCAGGCAGATGAATCACTCCAAGGCTTTCTGGAAAGTTCGGAACCAATATGCTAGTGAGCTTCGCCTATTATGGCAGCGGAATTACACCGGTGATGGATTTTGGTCACGAGGGCAAACACTACTTTCAGGACAGTATACTACTTACTCCCTTCTGGCTACTGAAGTGGTGCCTAATTCACTATGTGGTGGGACTTATCGCACTTGTCATAAACGAAAGCGGAAGCGGAGCCACGGAGACGTTAAAGCACCGACTCCCAGCTATGCTGAAAGACAGCAACGAAGAATTGCCAAGAAGTTCGGCACTCAAGGCAGTGCTCTGGGTGAGGATGAGAAGAGTAGGGTGGCTCTTGAAGAGGGCAAGAAAACAAAAGGCAGGCCCAGGGTAGCGGGTAGCACAAGAGGTCGAGAGCTGAGGGCTGCCGCTGCGTTGCAACGATTTGAAAGCCAAAAGGCTAATGAACCGACGAAGGAGTGGGAAGATGTGCCTAGTGGGAGTGAGAGCGATAGTGATTACGATGGACCTGAGATTAAGGAAGAGGCCATAGATAGGGATGGGAAGAAAATGGTTGATAGTAAGGGCAGAAGAATGATTCAAGTCTGCAAAAGTGAGGAGGATACTACAGAAAACGAAGATATGCGAAGGGAGATGAAGGAACTGCAGGAGGTGGATCGAACCAGGGATGAAAAAAACGTGGTAAAAACTGAAAACAATGCCGAATCCAGAGGACGGTTTGTCAAGCAAGAAGATACTTCCACTGCGAACGGGATCAAGGCTGAAGTCTTACCCCCCGAAAGAAAATTGAAATTGGAGTCGCCCAGTACAACTAAGGTGTTACCTTCTTACACACCGTCTCGAAGTGCCAGACAAAAAATTCCACGAAAACCTTTCTCCAACACAGCTTCGGACGGGAACGCAAGTACGAAGAGACAACAATCCAAGACCACCTCAACAACCAATGCAGGAGGCCAACTACCGTCGGGGGGGCCGATATCTCCTATCAGGAATACCGTTTGCCTGGTGTGTTCAATGCAGAATGACGCCTCGTCATTAACCTGCGTTGCCTGTATGAATGTGCTTCAGCTGGACAGGTTTGAAGATTACTGGCATTGCCAGAGCGGCGCATGTCAAGGAGGCAAATACGTCAACGCGGGTGATTGTGGTGTGTGTGGAGTTTGTGGTACCAGGAGATATCCTGCGCTTGTCTGAAGCTATAGAGCATTTATGATCACATATTATCCAATATTGCTATCTGGCGGGAAGGGCGAATAGGAATAAATGATGTTGGCGTTATTTGAAGGGCGGCACTACCTCTACGGTGCATTTCTCTGCAGGGCGGCTTGCAGTCTTCTCCAAAACACTCAACTGCATTAAAATCGACAATTAACATAATCATAGGTACTATACAATTCACCTGTTCGGAAATTTATCATTGCAACAAGGAAATTTGCAAAACAGAACCAAAGCAAGTACATACAGGACATCGATATCTGACGTCATCCGTACAACCGAGGCAAACCCAACATCCATCACAGATTCTAAATTCCAACCGATTCACGAAGAAAGTAACATGAACTGGAAACGCTTCTGCTTGCAAAAACCCCGCCCGTTTCGATTAGAAATAAATATTTCTTATCCCCGGTGCGACGATCATAACCATCCAGCGGAACCCCTCGGCTACGATACAACAAATCCTTAACAGCAAGCAACAACATCCCAGCCCTAGGTTCTCACTAAACCGTATACAGCAAGTGGGGCCAGCCAACCCAGTCGTCACGGCAACGCAGGCGTGCGGGGTTTCTTATAACGTATGTAATGAACCGACCGCAGCCGTAGGATAAGGATGCAACTCGCGAACTTCTTTCAACTCTCGCAATTGCTCTTCAACCTCACGTCATCCGCCATCACAAGTAATCATCACGAAGTAGGCACTTCAACAACCACAGAATCAATCATCATGGCGCACGCAAAGTACACGCTCCCGCCGCTTCCATACGCATACAATGTACGTCTTTCCAACCCAAAAAAAGCCCTCAAAGACCCCCTCTCAATCCCCTGACACACATCACTAACACCTCAATCCCACAGGCCCTCGAACCCTACATCTCTGCTCAAATCATGGAACTCCATCATAGCAAACACCACCAGACCTATGTCACAAACCTCAACGCCGCCCTAGCCTCCCAAGCCACCGCCTCCGCCGCTGGCGACATCCCCTCTCAGATCGCCCTCCAGCAAGCCATCAAGTTCCACGGCGGCGGACATATCAACCACTCGCTCTTCTGGGAGAACCTTGCGCCCGCCAACAGCCCTGGGGCCTCTGCGGCCGCAGGCACCCATGTCCGCAAGGCCATCAAGGAGCGCTGGGGCGGCGAGGATAAGTTTAAGGATGCATTTGGGAAGGTGCTTTTGGCGATACAGGGGAGTGGTTGGGGATGGCTGGTGAGGGATGAGGAGAGTCATGCGTTGGAGATCATTACGACCAAGGATCAGGATCCAGTGCCTGCCGGGAAGGTGCCGATTTTTGGGGTGGACATGTGGGAGCATGCGTACTACCTCCAGGTGAGTCGGGGGGTTCCGTCCTCTCTAATTGCTATGTGGGGACGTTCTTGGTACTGACGGAATCTTGACAGTATCTCAACAACAAGGCGGAATACGTGAAGGGCATCTGGCACGTCATCAACTGGGAGACCGCTGATAAGAGATACGCGGGTGGCAGGAAGGATGCGTTCAGTGTTCTGAAAGCCTCCATGTAAAAGCACACTGGGTTTTATGCGTCGGGCGATGCTTGCTGTGGTCGTTTGCTCGTTGAATCGACCATATAGTAACTTCGATGAATAATCTACAGTAGTTGAATTGCTTGCAAGGAGCAGAAGCGGTGATAACACCAAAACTCAAGCCCAACTAAAGCTATTATGGATACCCACCTACCAACGGATCGCAACTGCATTAAGCTAAACCAGTGAAGGCAAGAGAGCATTACGGATCTCCGGTCAGCAAGTTAGTTGGCAACCCCCCAGGTCAGCAATCTCCTACAATCATGCCCACAGAATGGGCAAGGCGCTCGCTCAAACGCCGGGGTACAATGCCTCTGCCTTCACGACAACAGCACCTGGTTTCCTGCCGTTCTGGAAGCCCCTGAACACGACCCATGAACGCTCTCTTCGCTGACGGAACCAGCTCCCAAACCTGGACGCCAGTTTCTTTGCCCGACCCTGAACTTTGCATGTATCCTCAATCTTATCTTTCTTCTTTGACTTAGCCATTGCGTGATTAGCGATAACTCTATCGAAGCTTCCTGCTCTGTCTCTTGATCTCCGGCTGGCACTCAACGTCGGTAATTTGACCCTTAGATTTGTCAATCTTTTCATAGCATTTCTGTTGGAGGTGACGTCGGAACTATCATCCGAGAACACGCTTCGAGGCTCAGAAGGGTTAACATGACGCGATGGAGGGTTACGTTCGGCATTGTTAGTTCGCCCTCGAGTGTTCCTATCGCTGTTTGTGGAGAATCTGCTTGAGGAGGCCATTTCTCCAGGTTCTCTTCCAAATATTCGACTACCGAGTGCGATGCCTCCGCTCACTAAGGTTCCTAATCTGTCTGAGTCATTCCAGTTAGAAGCTTTTTGCTGGGCTTCGCTTCTAAACATCACACCCTCTGGCTTACATGGCACCGAGGTGAATGATGCGGTTGTCCTAAGTCTAAATTTTGGTGGATTTGCGTAAGGGAGGTTTTGTCTGGTATCCTGAAATGACACTTTCTTCGTTATTTCGCTTTCCACAAAGGCTTTTGGTGTTAAACGGTAGCCGGAGCTAGATGCTTCAAGATCATATTCGACAGCGGAGTTGTTGTTGAAGGGCTTCGAAATCATGTGAGCCACCAGGGGCACCCGTGTCTTGAGTCTAAACTTCTGCGGACTCGTTCTTTTGCCAGCCAGGTCTGCTCTTTGTGTGTTTCTTACAGTCGTGGTAAGGGGCTCTAGTTTTCCCAAGGCAACGATGCGTCCACCACTGCTAGGGAAATGAGATAGTGGTGGATGCGGCACCTCTGGCAATATTCTTGGCTTGGTTTGGTCATCAATAATGCCAATCCTTTTTGGGCTTCTCCTAGCTACGACCACAACGTTTTCTCCCCCCATCGCTGCTTGATTGCTGCCTCTGGCGTGAAGAGGAACATTTGAACATCGTAGCTCTGTCGGTATCGTCGTAGGCGGCAATGGAAAAGAAATTAATTCATCCGATGGAGATACCGGAAGCCGAGGAAGTTGCTTCATTAGGATCGCATTGGTTGCTCCAGATAGAGCAGTCTGCAAGTCCTCCTGGGCTGTTGCTGAAAACCTGCGTTTTCGCCCAGACGACTCATGCGAGACACGGGGAGTTTGAGGGACGCCATGAACGGTAGATATATCGCCGACAACAGCAAGTATCTTGGGTTCTCTCTCTTCGGGGTGTCTCTTGGTCAATTTACTGTCACTACTCCTTAAGTCCTCATCGTCAGTGATCGAACAAGAACGCCGATGTTCGAAACTCTTGGTGGACGTAGAATCCGATCCCCCTGTGCAGCTATTTGACCCTTTCTTTGCGTGAGTATACTGGGCCCTAGAGCCCACAAGAAATCGATCGGGAGTATATGGCCTGCCGATGCCCTCAGAGCTTGTTATAATATCTGGCAGATTCTCAAATCCCCTATCAGAAGAGAAGAACCTGCGGATGCTACTTCGACGGCTGTAAGCTGAAATTGGCCGTTCTGACGTCGCGCTATCGCCCTTAAGGCTGACAGCCTTAGCTGTTCCTGTTTCGTCCCTTCTCTCACCTAGGAGGCCTCGGGCACAGACATCTCCCATGCCTATTTCTCCTGGGGTAGAAGAGGAGCGGTTTCGTACGCGTGCCCTCAGCCGCGTGAATATCTCCACGCCCTCCTGAGCTTCAGGGCTTTGGTAATGACAGAGAGTGTTTTGAATCCAAGGAGAAGCCGGAGAGGCATCTAAATCGTCAGTGCCGCTAATTGGATCACACGATGGATAAGATTGACTAGGCTGTCGGAGGCGAAATTCAGGCCTCATTTTGGCATCTATTTTGCCAAGGGCAGCCACGGGGAACAATGCTACACCAATCTCTGATCCTTCAGAATCCTTCGAGCTCTCTTGCCTGGATTGATCTGTCGCGATTGGCGGAGCATTGATGGCGTTCTCCATATTGGTACTTGGAAATCTAGCCGGCTCATTCTGATCGGACTGGCGTCTATCGTCCTCTGTGTCTCCAGGCTGCTCAATTGCTTTCTGCCCAGTCTCCCCGGCGCCAGAACCATTGGGAACCGGATAATCCTCCGGGATTGTTTTGTCAATGGTGAGGAAAGGAAAGGAACTGATTTGCCTATCTAACGAAAGCTCTTCATCCTCGAATGCTTCGGTGTAATCGTAGTAGAGAGGGGGAGACGGCTGGCCATTGCCATAGTATGTTGCCCGAACTGAACCTCGAGCACTAGAACTGCCCGTGAGGGCAATTGAGTAACCGGGTGATGGCGTGGAAGTGAGGGCAGGTGTCGCTATCCTTGAGGATGACGGTGTCCCTCTGCTACGCTGGTGCGAGTGAGCCGATGATGAAGGTGTGACAAAAAGCGACGGTACGGGCTTGCTCAGATCCTGTCCATATCCTGTTGGCCTTCTCTTTGTACGGGACGAGGACGAGGAGGTTCGGAGGCTTGGGCCTCGATCCAGCCCAGCTGTATTTCGGTCGTCGACACCTCCAAAATCACTAGAAGCAGGAGATGATTGCTTAAAACCAGGACGCTTTAGCCTAGTTGGATACGTGAACGGGGATCTAGGTCTTGCAGGGACCCTTGGTACACGAGAATCCCTAAGGCTAGCATATGAACGATGGTTCGCCAGAGCGTACGATATAAAAGAGCTTTGTGTCATGGAGTAGGATCGGTAATCTTGGTCACTGGTCTGCCGAGAAGCCGTTCGAGAGTTATTCGAGCTATCCCTGGCATACATGGAGATGATACTTGAGGCTGTCGAGGCATTATCTTCTCTAGAAGCCGCAGCATAGGGGCCTAAATCCGTGATTTGCGAGATATTACCAGCATCAACAATTGTTGTCGGATCAAAGGTGGGCCTATACTTGCGAGGGGATACCCGAGCAACGGGATAGGGAACGCGGCTTTGCTTGGCTGACATTAGCCCACTCTCAGTTGTTGCCTTCAACACGTTGTGGTGGGGCGGCGAAGTCTTTGAGATACTTCCGCGACTGGCGTTTGACCTCCTACCAGGAGATCTACGGTCGACATTGAAGTTTCCATTCCTGGCGATATGATTTGTGCTGAGTTCCGTGAGAACCATGGCATTGGTGAAGAAACAGGAGTCAACTGAGAGGTTGAAGCATTGAAAATGTGAGATCGTGGCCTCATTACAAGTAGGCGAACCATCAGCATCGACCGCTCTTTCCCATTCTAGTGGATATGGCAATAGCACTTGAATCGGCTGTGAAATACAGCCTTCTATTGAAGAGGAGCAAAAGGAGAGCTGTTTGAGGACTACTTGCCTCAGACCTCAAACTACTGGGAAACAGAAACCCATTTTGACTGGGAAAAAAGTGCTGAAAGCCGTGGGCAAGGATCGAACTCACAAACCTTACAGACAATAAATATACAGTCTAGGGAAATTCCCGGTATGTAAAAAATGAACTCTTATTTCTGGCCCTGGTAATCGCACCCTCCCACTCCCTATGGGTTCGCACTTTATAAGGACAACGGAGGTATTTATTTCCTCCAGACAGCGAAGTAGAAGCTATCAATGGTTGAGCTAACAACCATTGACAGAGGGTGACGTTCCCCGGTGAACTTCAGGGAGGGTTAAACATTCGAACGCGAACCCGCCCACGTTCTTGAAAGTAGGGTAAGGGGCGCACTTCCACCTAATTTTGCGGACGATGAGCCACATTAAATCTTCGACGCACTGGATGAAAACTCCGATTTTCTCATCCATAACCAAAGCTGGCTAAGATTCCTCATGCGCATCTGACTATAGCGGTTCTGGAATCTCGTTTGCGTCGTTGCACTTCATCTCTGCGCTGCACAAAACCAAGTCAGCATGATCAAATGTGGAAAGTAAGGGTAAACGCCCTCACGGAGAAATCTATCAAGGGCAGAAATTGACAGAGTCTGCAAAATTGTAAAGACATGGCATCCATGAAGAGAATGATACTAGTTGAAGGTGTCTCTTATGATTGTAAGGCATCACGGTACGGAAAGGAGAAGACGGTTCCTTAGGCAGCAGGAAACACAATAAAATTAAAGAAGACTACTATCCGTTCGCAGCGCAGTACACATCCACACATGTTCTTGTTGCTTTTCTTTGCTGATAGTGAGATGTAGAAGTTATGAGTGGTCTATATTCTTTAAGGTCAAGACGGATAAGGTTGAGTTTACGCATCGGGACCGTCCCAGACTCCGGCCCCGTTTTTATAACCTTCTTGGTCCCGACGGTCCCCGCGTCTTCTCACCTGCATCAGTTCTTCTCAAGAGGATATCAAGGCAAGAATTCAAACCGTGGGATCTCTGCACCGAGATTTCCTGAAATGGGTTCCCTTGACCACCAACCAAGATTATTTGGGAGTTCCCAACTGGCGCCAAGCACGCTTCGCCTATTCCATTAATTAGCAGCCATGATTTGCTGTTGATTAATATGTATCACGTGATCGCGTATCGACACGTCCAGACAGTGAGTAGGACCGCGTTGCATGGAACTAACCCACGCCTACATCCGATCTCCGGCTTCATCAATCGACCAGGTACACTGGGTTGGTGTATTCTGGTCCCGGCTATGAGACGACCTCATGACTAAAAATAACCTGGAAGACCACCTTTCTTGGTTACTGAGGACGCAGCCATTCATTCCACCCGTGGAGGGGGGCCTACTATCGTTGGCTATAGGGTCGAATGCCAGTCCTGAAGGCTTACAAGATTTCTTGGACAGAGGTACCCCTTCAGGGTCACCGAGAAAGACTGTCATTGCTGTAACACCGCCGGCCATTGGAACTCTTGGACAGAAGAGTAATTACAAAAAATTTGCGAGACCAACTCTACCGGAGAAGCTTCCTATCCAAGGACGCTCCACAGACACCAGTACGCCTAAAGAACCTCATGGGAGCAACGCCATGGCACGGCTTCAATCAGCGCCCAAATCAGCTTCAAAGCCACGGCTTCTATCCCAACTGTCTGCTGCACGAGCTCCTAGGGAACAGATATCTCAACACCACATGTTGACTCCAGCACCTTCGATCGCCAACAACGTCTCCTCGTCATTGAGTGATCGGTACAGTGCCCGAAGTGCTGGAGAGAGTCAAGGTTGGTTCTGGAAGCGAATAAGCTTACGAATATCGAGTGCTAACTCGAACTCTATAAGATACTCCATCTACTAAACGATTCCCTAAGGGACCTCACCTCCGAGGGGAATCATCCATCCGACAAACCCATATGGAGGCAATAACCCCAGTTGTCTCGAAATCCAAGGTCTGTCCGGCGACCGTAGAATCCATCGATCTCACGGGTGACGATGACATTCAGACGTCGTCGTCCGGGACAGTTGAGACCTTCGGTCGACCTAAGACAATCTGGAAAGAGGATTCTGCCTCACGAGAGGAGCCTCTCCCAAAGAAGGGGAAAAAGAGGAAGAGTGACGAATACGATATTGATTCGACCCCACGGACCCCTGATTCGGGAGCTAAGAGAGGCAGAGTCGAAGTTGAGGTCAGGCTTCGTTCCTCGCCGCGGCCCGCTTATGACGCGCCTCCGCCATATTCAACTGCACCTCAGATACCTCAAATGAGCCCACCATCAAAACTTTCCGTCGATGATCCTTCACAACGCCCTTCGGTTGATGTTGACTATGAAGAGCATACACTCATAGAGACACGAACTATAACAGAGACGCGGCGCAAGAGAAAGCCCCTCAGTAGAGTTTCCTCAGGCAACGGAGGGATGTTAGACCTTCAGGATTGCAAGAAACCGTCTGTTCTGACAAGGGACAAGGTTGAACCGACAGCAGCAATAGATGTTGTGACAGCGAAACTGGCAAAATCTGGATATCCAAGGGCTCAGGTAGTGGCACTCTCACAATCTCCAGCTTCAAGGGGTTCCAAGTCTCCCCACACGTCCAAGGCGGCGCGGCAACAATGCAGACGTATCATTCCAAATAGTGATGACGACGAGGAGGAAGACTGTGGGGTGAAGTCAGAATTCTGGAGTGATGATGGCAAGTACAGCAATGATGCTCGCCGCCTCAAGCGTCTACCTGACGTAAAACAACGAGACCCTCATTCCCCAGAAAAAATGATAAAGAAGTCGAGTGGGGATCTTAGTGATCGAGGAATTGGTAGTATGTTTTCCGAGAGCCACGAGGGCATAAAGCATTCTTCAACCTCAGGAGCTACCATTCCAGACTCGGGTGGGACGAATAGCCAAGCATCACCTTTCCAATGTGATTCACCTACAAAATTCAGCAAATGCACTGACGGAAAATCGAAAAACGCGGATCTTCAACGAGAAGCAACGATGACGATGCGGTGGGTGTTGGCTCAGCCGCTCTCTGAGACAAAAGAATTTCAAAAGCAGCTGCAAGAATCCTTGGAGGAAAGGAAACAGCAAGCGATAAGATTCCTTCGAGAAAGAAAAGATCCACCAGCATCTCTGACTGAGGAGCGAAAACTGCTCAAAAAGCAATCCGAAGGGATGTCTAGAGTTATTAGTCTCAAAGTGGAATATATTCAATTGACCGATCTCCAACACGAGCTCGGAAATAAACTACTCGAGGCCTACGACGAGGGATGTGACCTCACTAAGCTTCAAAAACAGCTAAATGACATCGGTCTGCCTCTGGAGCAGCAAGAGGCCGAAATCGCTGCAGTTCTTCAAGAAGCTGACCTAACCTCTATCTTGGGGATTGAGGCTTCACGCCTACATTCTGAAAACTCTGATGAATATGTGGACACTCGGCCGGACTTTGTCGTGCAGTCAACTCAGATCCCAGTTGGATCAAATAAAAACACCAGCATCTCAGTGTCGAGCAACTTATCACCAACACAAATAATCAGGCAAACACAGATGATACAGACTTGGGAAACAACGCCGCTAACACCCTCTAAGTCAATAGCGGAAATGTTACACCCTCCTCAGGAAAAGCCAATATATTCACCAAGGACCATGTCACCGAATAGGTTTGATGAGGTCACATCAAGAGCTTTTCTCCGAGCATCGACTCCACCACGAAATCCCACAAAGATTGCGACCTACTTTTCGCCAAAACGCAGATGCGAATCCAAGGCCTTCTTAGACTCTGTTTCAACAGATAGCGGCTCTAATTGGCTTAAGCGACCTTTGACTAGCTCCCTTCAATGGGAGCCTCGTCAGCAAATTGGAGATCGGAAAGTTGTGGAGAGCGACGTTCCTACATATGCTATTCGAAACCTTGGAGAGCACGGTGGGCTTCGAGAACATGAAAACCATGTGGATAACTGGAATGAAGAACACGACAGATACGCCAAAACTATGGCTCCAGTTGATGACGATGAGCAGTATGGTTCTGATAATGACGAAGACTTACTTGAAGCTGAGATTATCCTGGAGTACGACCGATCTCGATCCAAGAATCGAGAAGTCTTCGCCGAAACATCAGGCAATTTGGTATCCCATTCGCGCGTAGAGCGGTCTCAAACTTCAAAGAGCAGCGCCCTGCCTATTTCGGCTGCTTCTCCAAGCTCGATGATGCAACATCGTTGGTCAAGTGATGTCAAAACAGCGATGAAGGACCGATTTCATTTGCGTGGTTTCCGCCAGAACCAACTTGAGGCTATCAACGCGACACTGGCCGGAAAAGATGCCTTTGTCCTAATGCCAACGGGTGGTGGGAAATCGCTGTGCTATCAGTTACCTTCCATTATCAACTCCGGTGAAACTCGAGGCGTTACTGTTGTCATTTCTCCACTGCTTAGTCTAATGCAAGATCAAGTTGATCACCTTCGGAAGTTGAATATTCAAGCATTTCTTTTCAACGGCGAAGTTACCGCGGAGCGCCGTAACTTGATCATGCAGGGGTTACGGAATCCTAATGTGGAGCAATTCATTCAACTTCTCTACGTCACTCCAGAAATGATCACGAAGAGTCAAGCCCTAGTTAATTCTTTCCTTGCCTTACACAGACGCCAGAAGCTGGCACGGATTGTGATAGACGAAGCTCACTGTGTGAGCCAGTGGGGTCACGACTTTCGCCCAGACTACAAGGCCATAGGGGAAGTGCGGCAGCAATTCAGGGGAGTTCCAGTCATGGCCCTAACTGCTACAGCAACAGAGAACGTGAAGGTGGACGTCATTCACAATTTGAGCATCGAAGGCTGCGAAGTTTTCACGCAAAGCTTTAATCGACCGAATCTAACATACGAGGTACACGCTAAGGGCAAAGATAAAGAAGTTCTCGACAGCATTGCTCACACAATCCGTGACTCTTACATGGGTCAATCCGGTATTATATACTGTTTATCTCGACTGAACTGCGAGAAAGTAGCCGAAAAACTTCGAAACGAATATGGTATCAAAGCGCATCATTACCATGCAGGCATGGAGGCGGCACAGAAGTCCTTCGTTCAGAAAGAATGGCAAGCAGGAAGGTACAACGTGATTGTTGCAACCATTGCTTTCGGTATGGGCATAGACAAACCAGATGTGAGATTTGTTATACACCACACTATCCCAAAGAGCCTCGAGGGCTATTATCAGGAAACAGGTCGAGCAGGCCGAGACGGGAAACGCTCCGGCTGCTATCTTTACTACGGGTATAGAGACACAAGCGCTTTGAAGCGCATGATTGATGATGGGGAAGGCAGTTGGGAACAGAAAGATCGGCAACGAAAGATGCTCAGAAACATCATCCATTTTTGCGAAAACAAAGTTGATTGTAGAAGAGTACAGGTGCTAGCTTACTTCAACGAACCTTTCCAAAGTGAGAACTGCAACAACGGTTGCGACAACTGTACGTCGAGCTCCGTTTACGAAGACCGCGATCTCACTGAGTATGCAATGCTCGCAGTCAACTTGGTCCAGCGCCTACAGGCTGAGAATGTGACATTGTTGCACTGTGTGGACGTCTTCCGTGGTGCCAGAACGAAGAAGATCATTGATGCTGAGCATATTAACATCGCAGAGTACGGATCTGGTTCCAAAATTGATCGAGGAGATGTCGAACGGCTTTTTTACCGACTATTGAGTGAGGATGCCTTGGAGGAGCATCACAAAATCAACAAGTCCGGTTTCGCCTCACAGTATGTGCGCGTAAGTGGTCGCAGGACTCGCTTTCAGAGTCGGTTAAAGAAATTAATGATATTTGTTCAGTTAGGCAAGAATTCTCGAGATTTCTTATCCGGAAGACGGAAGTTGCAAATACAAGTTCGGGTATCTCCAAAGGCGAAGAAGAAAACTGCGCCAAAACCAGCCAAAAAAGGAACCAGCGATTTCCCATCAACTAACGTGTCTTCTCCGGTGCAACAAGCCAGTCGAAGGCGCAAGGGCCGGGAAAAGATCCATGACAGCGAATTACCCTTACATGCGAATGGATATGAGCATGATGGCTTCGTCATTCCAGATGATGCCAGCATGGCTCAGATTGAGTCGGATGATTCAGCGTTTGAGCCAGTTCGTGTCAAAGGCATTGCGAGGGTAGTCTCAAAGCGAGGCCTTAGCGCACCCATCACGACAGATGAGGAAATGGCTGGTTTGAATCCTATACATCGCGACATTGTGGAATCATTCCTGATTCTTGCGAAGAAAGAGGCAGAAGAGGTGAATAGCTTCGAATCCTAGATATTGAGATGCCGTGCCCGCTTACGTTTCTTAGATTCGAAACTCCAAAAGCCTTCGTGCGCAGCCATTCAGCGATAATATCCTCCGGAGAATGGCCATCAATTTCCCGAAAGGTGAAATGACTCCACTACATAAACAACTTTGCCTAACATATATATAGATGAAAATGAAATGCTCCAAATCCAAGGAATTGAAGCTGACAAAGTTTATCGACACGGCAAGAAATTCTTCAAACTCATCAGGAATCATTACAACCAGTACCAGAGCATAATGGCCAATAATGAAGATATCCGGTTTGATAAACCTATAGATCCGAACCACAAAAATGTTATAGTCCTCAGTAGCGAGGACGAAGATAACTTGGACGGTATGAATGACGGAGATTCAGTTGACGAGCATAGCCGCTTTTTTACGGATCCAAATGTGCAGGCCTTCAATTCTCAATGTAAGTGCTCAACTGAAATATACTGCTTCTCAACTCTAACAATTGAATAGTTGCCCAATCTATGGATCCTCCTGTGCCACCTACACGCAACAATTTTGCGAGTTATGATGGTGGTTCCCGTGGTGGAGCTCGAGGAAAATTTCGTGGGACTGGAAAGAGTAAGAAATCGTGGAGGAGCTCAAGTAGGGCCACAAGTCAAGGGGCGAAAACAAAAAGCGGGGTGCAGAAGAGATCGGCGAGTAGCTCAAGTAAGGGGGCAACCAACGGAAATCCTCCTAGCGGCAAGGCCTCGTCGAAACGAGCAGATGGCGGTGGACAAAGGTTTTCCGGGGCGAACACGGGCAACAATGGTCGAGGAATTGGAATGATGCCAATTTAGGATTGGAAGTTTGAACATTCAAATGGACAGTCTTATTTTTTAGGCGCATCGCTGGAACGGAGTATTTGCTGCGATGGCTATGCTTTCTCAACACAAGAGCTCGTGGCATTCGATCGAATCTGATACGGGGTTATAAGAGTACCTCCTTTGAGGTCAAAAGCTCACATATGTCCTCTCTATAACATTGGAACGGCGTTCGTTTGCTTCCCCACGGCCTATGGTACTTACCAGGCATTTATCGCTTTAGCTATCTGTTAGTACTTGCTCCACTTGGACGAAAACAGATCATGGGCGTGTAATGTCTTTTTTGATTAAACAATACTTGCTCCGTCGTACAGTCACCTTTAGAAAGTTTTGACCACTTCCGCGTAATTCTCGCGTTTTGTCGCGTCAACCTCCTCCATCCATTTTATGCAAACATTCAAAATGCCACCACAACGTACTGCTCTTGGTACAATCTCTGGCAATAGCATTCGCCGAGATCCTGAACTTACTCCCTACGCTAGGGGAATAATCATGGGATATAAACTCGCAGGGTTTACACCTACCCAAATTGCATTGGGCTCACCTTGGGGGCGGTCTGTCATTCAACACACCATCCGGCTCAGCCCATTACGCATTAGTGGTGTATCACAACCTCGATCCGGCCGGCTTACTACATATACTGAGGCTGAGAAGCATATATTCATTCGCCATGTACGATTAAATCCTAAGGACACCTATGCACAGTGTAAAGAGGCTCGTGGTATGCGTTGCGGCAAGACTACTCTTCAGAAAATCTTGCGACGACATGGAATCAGCAACTGGCAAGCTAAAAGACGCTCATTTCCGACAGATGGGAATGCAGCCAAACGACTTGCTTGGTGCAAAAAAAAATATAAGGGTTTAACCTCAGAAGAATGGGGCTTGTATATGTGGAGTTGAACGGGTGCTCGGTAGAGCGAAGTCGTTGGTGGTAAACAGGAATTGTGTTTTCGAACTCCAGTACTCCGTACTGCGTACGGAAATGGAAACGAAATATGGTGCGAACATATCGAACTGGTAAGGACATGAAGGTTATGGTTTGAGGCTGCTTTTGAGATAATGGCTGGACGAATCTATACATTATGGATAGAGATTTCGACTCTCTAAAACATGGATACTCGGCCAACTCTTATCAGGCGGCTTGCTGGTATCTTAATAGTTCATCACGTTATAAATTGATTAGTATCGTGGTTGATTTAACGGGTAAAAAAAAAGTGGTCAAAACTTTCCACCTAGTACTGTAGGCCAGTGATTAAATACGACCATCGTTATTACATCACGCTACATCTCGTTAAGTGCAGAAAGAAAAAATAGGAAACTTCGGATATTACGATGGGAAAATGGTACAGGACTGCGTAAAGCACATGGCACAACACCCTTACGACCTCTCAATCGGCAAATCCATCCCACTCCACGACAAACCATCCGCCGTCCTCACCACATCTTCAATCACATGCGGACTCGTCTGCATAAAAACATGCGTCTCATTCCCATTATTCCTGCCCGTCCCCAACACCGTACTCCCCAATTTCGTATACATAAGCGGCTTAAGGCCCTGCCCAGGATTCACAGTGATGGGAAGCTCCCAGTTGGAGTACTTGGCTGAGCCGTTGGCGATGAGTTGGATGATTTCGCCCGAGGAGGATTGGAAGTGCACGTAGCGGGTAAGGGGGTCTGAGGTCACGGCGGAGATGGAGGAGTTGGGGAGGATGGAGGAGTAGCTGAGGCCTATGTGGATAGAGAGAGTTGAGTGAGTGAAATTGGGATGTGGGATTTTTATGTTTTTTTCCTCCATGTGAGGAGGAAATGTAAGGGTTTTGTGGATGGGGGGTTGGGTACATACCTAGATTCCAGACATTACTTGGATGTGTCGAACTATTCGTGGAGGTGTTGAATTCGTACCACCACTGCTGCAGCTTGCCCTCGGTATTCTGCATCCAGACGTACGTCGTCGAGAGGTTCTTAACCGTACAGTCCACTAATAACATGATGAAACCCCACTCCGTCAGAACCGTCGACCCTATCTATCCATTCTTCTTCTTCAACCAAACCACGGGAAATTCGAATTTACTCACCACCACCAAATCCATTGGAATTCGGAAACGTATAGTGCACATCCCACGCCAAATGTCCATATGTAAACCCCAATTCTTGTATCGAGCCCGAATCGGATCCGTAATACAACCGCATTCCACCGGCGGACTCAAGTCCATACCATGAATAATCCCAACACACCGTCAGCCCCACCGTAGACGCATCTGCGGCTTTGAATCCTCCGTTCCCCAGAAACCCATATTGCCAGCCTATGGATTTATTGGAGTTTATGCGATCCTGGAGGTAGCCCGAACTATTGATATACACGACGAGCCAGACGAGTTCACCATCTATAAGGTACGTTAATGCGGAAATAGGAGTCCCCTTTTTGGCGTCTGTGGCCACTATGTTTTCTGCTGAACTGACAGCCCAGTTTCCCTCGAAATGCGCTGCGCAGATATCGTTATTTATGGCTTGGTAATAGAACTGGATGTCTCGAGTCCCATCCGGTGGGGCCAGAGCTACCATTCCAGAACCTTTCGTAGCTCCGTGTGCTGGGTGTCGTCCGAAGATGACTGCTAGAGGTGTGATTAGGGCTATGAGGATTAGGGCGATGACGACGAACAGCCAGAAGTTTCTCCTGTGTGGAGGTGGTTCGTCCCCCTGTGGGTATGTGTTAGGGTGATTGGATGGAACTGTTATTTGAAGGAGCAGACTTTGTTGGGGGGCTCGAGAGTAATCTCAGCGCCCGAATTTTCTCTCGAGCTACCGTTCGGTAGGTTCTGGCCTGGCACGATATACATACTGTCATCGACATTTTGGTGTTCTAAACCGTCCATGCTTGCTCGCGTCCAGAAGTATGAACCATGATCCAACCGAACAAATACGCATCACAATAATACATAAGCCCTCCATAGTCCGAACAGACAAGGCTGCAGCTCAGTTTCACTCGCGAGCCGCTTGTGGCTGTTTTCTGCACGGAATCGAACATCGGCGCCGCTGCCCCTGCAAGAAAGCTGAAACGATCCAGTATATAGTCCCAATTGTGAGTCATTTCGAGAATATCGCATTCCAGGGCGTGTGCCTCCCGTACATTGAGGGAACCTTCAATGTCGTTCGTTGCAGCCGAGTGGGAAACATCGTGGACGTAGCGAGTTGGGCGGACTGCGTGTTGCTATTTTTAGATCTCCGATAAACAATATGTAGCTTCGTTGCACCGCGGGGAAGCTGCTGGTATAAGCATAGCGGCTCAACTGCATGCGGATTATGCTACGTAAGGAAGGTTTTGGTGTCGTTGGAAGAGAACTGGAGTGAGGATGGTCGCTTGTTTTTTCTGTTTGTGGGGAAGTCAAGAACAATAGCGGCACGAGGACAATAGCAACGAACAATATCAACAGCAGCTCACCACAGCATCACCATTATATCAATCACCCAACATACCGATACACCACCAACAACTCCCACTCTCCCACATCAAAACCAAATATAAATAAATCGCGAAACGGTAACGCTCAGTGAAAACGTATACTCTTTTTTAGACTGAGTTGCTTACAAGCAAGGCCATGTATTCAAATCTATCACTCTAAATCATCACTACTTTTGATATGAGAGCTACGCGTATAGAGAGTCTTTAGGGGGGGGGGATCACCCCGCAACCACCCAGTTAAGCAGACAAAATCCTCGAGCCAACCACCCAACCAGTAATCAGATTTAAAAAACATCACCGCCCACCAATCTGGCCCTTAGGGATCGGCCTGATCCAGGAGACAGACAGATTCAAGGCGATGGTGATGACTCCAATGATCCAGAGGACTTTGCTATAGTCGTTACCGTGATAACGGAAGATGATGGCGAAGATGATGCCGCCAAGGTTTCCAGCACCGCCTATAAGACCGGATATAATCCCTGCGAGGCGATGTGTTAGCAGATACATGCTTAAATTGAGAATATGTATAGAAAAAATCTACAGGTCTTACCATTAGCAAAGGGGTGTACGTGGGGCACAAGAGCAAAATTAGCTCCGTTTCCTCCTTCTAAAAAGAAAGCCTGCGAAAATTTTAGCGACCAAATCACTTTCATTCAGGACCTGGAAGGGCGTGCTTACCATGCCAGCAAACAGGCCTACGAGAGTTGGTCGGTGGTGTGAATTCGTCACCCCAATCGCAATCTGAAAACACCCACAAATAATTCCTATACTATGCAACCAGAATTTCTTTGCCCACAACGAACGCGTGTACTTGTAAATCAAGTCTGAAACCATGCCGCCAGCCGGTCTGGTGAAGACATTCAGGAGCCCAAACATCGCCGCCCAGTTGCCGCTGCTGGTCTGGCCGAGTTTGGGGAAGTTTTTGAGGTAGTAGGCGCCGAGAATGGAATTGATGGCGAGTTCGGCGCCGAAGGAGCAGAAGTATGTGGACGTGAGCACGAGTGTCTGGAGGGAGAAAATGACGGGGAGCGCTTCTTTAACGGTAGGATTCTCAATGACCTCGCCGCGGGCGATGTCGAGCATCTCTGATTCTAGAAGCTGAGCCTCGTGATCAAAACTAGGATGAGCTTTGCTGTTGAGTTTAAGCTTTTCATCAGACTCGCCCGGCGGGGTGGTAGTAGAATTAGTCTTCAGAGGTTTGTCAGTGATAGAGCCAGGTGCTTCGACTATAGTAGAGACATGGTGAGCAGCCAGATTGGTCTGGACTGCGAGATGGCGCTCCGACCATTTCCCAGTAGGTGTATCAGGGCAAAGAATCAGCATGGCGATGGCAGTCACTGTGATAACGATAAATGGGACGACGAATGCAACACGCCAGGCCTTATGGGGCGTTAAATGCTGGTGATTGACAAGGGAGTCAAATATTGCTGGCATAACGAAGCTGTTCAGGGTCATCAGCACTTAAGCATACAAGTTATTCCAAGAGTTCCTGAACGGAGGTACTTACTATGTGATACCGCCGCCGGCATTACCGAAGCCACCAGTCAGGGCATTAGCAGTCCCGACAACATTCTTGTCGAAGAAGCCAGTAGTCCAGACCTGGCATGGCACGAAGCTTCCCCCGAGAATGCCAATGAAGAACCGCAACACAAGTAGGCCTGTTGCAGTTTTGACCGTACCAGCCAATGCAGTGGGGATAGCTCCAATAAGCAAGGTGGCCGCAAATACCTTGCGGGGGCCGAATCTATCGCAAGCAGGTCCACACAGTATTCGGACAAGGAGGCTATATTGGGAAATTAGATTCATTGACTTCTTATACGTGACGTCAATGGACATACGTAGCAGTAAGCGCAATGATATTGGAGTTCGCAATATCTGTAGAGGAGAGCTTGAGATCTTTTTTGATTGTGATCGTCAACTGTTTTGATATCGATCAGTTGGTGATCCAGGTGTTTTAGTGCATAAGAACTACCTACCAACGGCGGAAACGCGTACCTATAGGAATTGGTTAGCAAAAAATAGAAATAAGCGGAGCGCCATAATGTGGACCGACCAGGACCAGAAAGCTATCATAAAACCCCACCACGAGAAGAAAAACACTCGGCCATATTTGTTGATAGGGTTGAGGCCAGGGATAGACCGAGCCTTGTGGTTAATTGGGTTGACCTCGGGAACCTTCCACAACGTAGCCACTGCGAAGCCCATTACGATAACGTCTCGAGCGTCCTTCCAGGCGCCAGGTATCCGCGTAGATAACGGTCAGCGGCAGAGTCTCAAGACAAAAAAACCCTGTGAGGTCTGGAGCCGAAGAAGAGAGTAGTTACAAGAACTATCTCCCTGCAGTAACACCTTGAGCTTATATAAATTGTATTCAGGACCCTACTTCAAGTGCTGCCTACAATCTGTTGCACCTCTAGTGAATGAGTGAGAAAGCTAAGTTCCAACGAAGTGGATGAACAGGGTAGGATAAAAGGGTATCTTATCCTTCCTATACGAACCTATAAACCGCACCCAGCCAGCCAGGAAAAGTCCGCGGGCCTCCCTTAAAAATTCCTAGAAATTCCGATAGCCCAACCACTTTGCGCTGAAATCAACACAAAGCCACCATAGACACAGCGTGGATAAGAGAGCAAGGCAAAGTGCTTGCGCGCGCGGAGAAATCCAGATCTCTTCCTCCCCTGCCTACTATACACTTAGAAAGGATCTCCTCGCTCTGAACGAGTGAATCTCGTCCGGAGATGCGAGGATCGACTGTAGAAGCTAAGCCGAAGCGGCCAATCAGAGCTGGAGGAGAGAAATGGCCTTATCAGCCCAGGTTTGATGTTCTGGCTTTGCCTCCGGACTTGCACTTTCATAGATAAGGGACGACAACACGACACACTACTACGGCGTCCAGAGAAACGTATTAAACCTTCCCTCCTGATCTCCGCGGCTGCTTGTTGGTCGATCTCCGTATCTATCAAAAAAATTTTTCAACCTTTCTTGGAAAAGAGAAGATGACGCCGTGGACAGGCTGTCAATCTGTCAAGTTGGTCGGGATCCTAGAATGGGAATCGAGCGTGGAGGTGGCGTTTGGGGGGACAGCTTTATTGCCTCTGTCACACCTACATGGTTCGAGGTATCCGCGTCTGGGAGGCTGCTGGTGGTTGACCTTGGGGTTCGGTTGTTGAGCTTGGAGCTTATCGGTTTCAACGTGGGGGTTCGTACGACCCCCACACAGCCTCCTTCAGAGTACTTCGCACCTTCTCCTTGACATGGTGTGTTCCCTTGATACAGTCAGCAATACCACAGGGTGAAGGTAACTGGTCTCGCATCCGACAGGTGGGCCAGATGACAACAAATAATGTTTTGTGCGACGTTAGAGATGCAAGCCCATAGATCGAGTAGATCCAGATCAAGAGATGCAAGATCTGATCATCACACAACCAAACACCATAACGACAACACGTGTTAGTTCCCAGCAATGATCTCAACCACCAGTCTCATCTCACTTCATCTCCATGCCCTTCTACCCTGTCACGTCCAAAGAAGGAAGCGCTCTCTAGTGCATCACCATAACAATAACAACACAATAACAACACGAGAACAATAGAAACACCACAACAATAGCAACACGCGAACGACACCGGAACAACAGCCAGCATCCGCGACAACCTTGCAGTCCCACAAACCCCATCCAATCAACCCTATCACTACACCCACAAAACAAAACAAAAACAAGAAACCTTGTTATTCTACGCGCTCAATGCTTGCCACAAAACAAAAACATAAACATCCAATTTACCACGAAAACGGCGACACAGCATCTTAGCCAAAGATTCAAATTTTTGATTTGAGAAGAATTATAATTGTTGGTATCTGCTCCGTAACCGTGGGCTGGGCCGAGCGGAAATTAAGAAATACCCTACGGCCAAATAAATCTAAACGCCCGGCACTTATCTCAATATCAAAATATCCAAGAACCAACCAACCAACCGCGAGTTAACTATATCCCCTCAGCCTTACTTTGTCACTTTCATCATAATCACAAAAAGGTAGGTATTAAAGAGGTTGTTTTTTAAGAACTCGATCTCTCGCGCAAAATGCAGATGTCTCCAAGGGGGGGAAAAACCGCCAGATGAAAATGCAAAAAAGCGGTCTTTTCCGCCCGAAAGAATATTCCATCTCTCCTCCTTTTCCACGTCCAGCTTCGTGAAAACAGAGAAAGGGCTCTCGTATCCGTATGCCTTTCACCGGCCAGAAAAGAAATAAAATCCAAACCCCAAGCCTATCTATCGATCGAAAAATAAATAACAGAGGCAATGGGGTATCTTCATACTCATGGTTCTCTCCTTCCTCTAAAAATCAAATCATTCAAAAGGCTCGCTCAATATGCCCGTCTAATTCCTTAACCACGCCAGCATTTGATGCCATCCTTAATAACGATTTCCGCTTCGATGGTTTCTCGGTGGTCAACTCGGAGATGACGGAACGCTCAGATATACCGTCGTTTTGCTCGTCCTGAGACGTGGTGGCTCGGGAGCTTGATCTTTTCACTGGTGGTGACATGGTTGTTAGTACCTTCTATAGAGAGTTTCTGACATGATGGACAGGAGATTCACAACACATACACCGTAACGACCCAGAAAATAAGCCTATTTTCAGCTTCCTGCGCGCAGGTTGCTTGTTCGGAGGATCTCTCTCCGCCAGCGGCTTTGGAAACGGTTCCGGCACGGGCCTTAGTCTCACGGTACTAGCCTTGCCGTTCTTCCGCAACTCAGAAATCGATTTCTCGGACCCTTCTCCCGAATACGGCGATGACACTGGAGACCCCTGATCGGAATGTGTGTTCCCAGGGGAATCGTCCCTGCTGAAGCTAAAGGTTCTGTGGGGAGACCCCCGGGAGGATTTGTGGTTTGTGGTGGAAATGGATTCGTTGGGCATGTGGGAGGGGTGGCGGAAGTTGCCAGTGGGAGGGAAGGCTCTCTCATATCGTGATGCGTGTCGTGGCGGGAGTGTTGCCTGGACTGCCGGTTGGATGGGATCGGGGGCATGGGGGAGAGGTTTGTGGTGGGCTTGGACTGGTTGGGATATTCTCTACAGCCAAGTCAGTAACAGTTGACCGTGAGCAGAAGCCCCAATGTTTTAGTTACCTTGACCTCAGGGATTTCCACCAAGCGCATGGAGTTCTGGAGCAGGATGTCAGCATGCGCCTCTACTATAGCGTATTCGGAGTACACACTCGATGCTTTCTACTTGCCATACCAGCTCTCCTCTGCATCTCCGCAACGATACTACCAAGTTTCACCAACGACACACCCAGAGCATTTCCCTTCATCTGTAGCCCCACCAGACACCGATACCATCCTTCTACATTGCTCGTCATGGCAGCGTAAACCCTGACCAACCCATCAGATTTGTTCTCCCAGCCGCCATCGACCTGGAGAAGATATCGAGCGAGCTCATCCGTCGCCTTGATCCCCTCTTGGATGTCTCCCAGAGCTCGATTCATTGCTGCTGCCGTACGGTTAACGACATACTCAATCTTCTCGTTGCCATCGATGATCTGCGCTCGAAAGTCCCTGTCGTCAAGCATCTGATCGAACACAGAGAGATGCTCGAGAGGTATCCTAAGGTTTTTGATGCGTTCGTCAATATCGCTCTGCGCCAGGTCAAAGTCCTCGGTGGTGTTCTCTACAAATTCGTCTACATCGTCGACGTGAGTTTTCAATATCTTGGTGACCTCAGCATCGGACTTTGCTAATTGCTTATGCAACAGGTGAATGCCAAAGGCAATCTGTGCCACCAGTTTCCATAGCGGATGGTGTCGTTGTGGCGACTTTCCCTGATGCCTACCGTACACAGACTTCCTTCTGCCTTGTTCATGCCGGAGTAAAACACGTCGTCGCGTTACCGCATCCACCCTCTCGGGCCGTGTCTTTGCGGGTCGAGACTTGGGCTTGTCCAAGATCGATTCCTCAAAAGCTCCCTGCATGCAGGGCACAGGGTGAATCGGCAAAGTCACCGCGGAGGGTGTCTCCAACTCACCGCCGTCAACGCTCTTTTGATGCGAGGGATACGCATCTCCTTGCTTCGAATATCCGTCATGAACTTTTCCCATGACTGCTCGTCATCCAAAAAAATTTGTTAATCACCGATACATCCACGCCACAGCACCTAATGGGCGTTTCGGAGATTTGTTGTGTGTATCCGAGAAATGTTGACGTCGAAGTAGTTGATAGGTGAGGTGAACAGCCACAGTAAACGAGCGGGTATGAGTTGACAGAACTCCTCGAGACTAGTTAGAATGAATTAATCGTACTTGTAAATACCATCATGAAGTCATCAACACGCGCACCCAGCAAGCGCGGGCGAAAGAGGATCGGTGAGGTGAGGGTGAAGAGAGGTAAGAGAGAGAAGGAGGGGATGTAGAAGGCAAGGCACTTGGATGTATGCTGTACGCCTCTATCCTAACCTAACACAACGACGTTGCGATCGATCACCAGGGACAACTCCGAGTAAATGGTACTTTGTACTGGATACACTAGCCGATCGAGCAAGCTCTTCCGGTTAATCACTGAAGCAAAGTTTAGCAGGCTCAGGCAGCTCAAGCTCCCAAGCGAGGAGTACTCAATCCCCATCTGAAACCTACGCGTATCATTGGCCTCCCTTCCCCTCGTACAAGGGAGAAGGAGAGACAAGGTTTTCCGTCTCACCAAACAGACTGTTCAATTAGGGCCACAGCACACGCATTGTCTCATCTGTTCTTTTGCCAGATCTGTGAGGGGCGATCTCTCCATCCCAGCAGACTGCCAGTGATCCTAGATGTAGAATCCTGAAACGCTCATCCCGTCCCTCCGAATCTTAAAAAATCGTGAAAATCAATGAGTCCAACTTGATGGTGATTGGTGATGGTTGCTGGCTTGTTTACGAGGCGCATAACTCCGCACCTGTGCAACCAGACTCGGCACTGTTGTATCCCTGCAGTAACGCAAGGAGTTGGATTGGTCTACCGACGAACAACAATAATCCCCTTCCATTCCTCGAAAGGGAATACAGAAAACAAATCAATTAAGCACTTCATGGGTAGCTTCTTGCAGTCCATTCCAGTCTGAATTAAAAGTGAACGATAATTTAGCTATGCGGGTGTTGATTACTTGTCTCTTCAGGAATGCACGAATCCCTTTTCGTGTCATGGTGATGGTCTCCAATGTGGTCTCCTGGCGTCAAACAATGATTGACTTGACCCCCTGGACGTGTTATTGTTGTAATTATGGTTGCAGATCAGAGAGAGAGACAAGTCCCTCGTCTTCTCAGCACTCCTTGAAGACCAAAGATCAGCCAACGAAGCCGAGTATAAAGACCTCCTTCCCTGCCCACAAATCAACCACCATCATCGAGCACTCGTTTAGACATTGGCAAGCTTCAGTCGTTACAACGCCCCAACTTTTTAAACCCCACAAAATCCTCGTCCCCTACAAACCGCCTTTCCACCTCAAAAAGGAAAAGCCAACCAAATCACACATCAACCATGCATTACCTCAAGACCGTCATTGCCCTCGCCTCTCTCGCAATCGCTGCGGTAGCGGTGCCTACCGGCGGCCCACCTCCTCTTCCGGGCTCGGCCAAGAACTCGGGCCAAAATAGTGGCT
Source organism: Sabuloglossum arenarium (assembly GCA_022345705.2). Taxonomy (NCBI): domain Eukaryota; kingdom Fungi; phylum Ascomycota; class Geoglossomycetes; order Geoglossales; family Geoglossaceae; genus Sabuloglossum; species Sabuloglossum arenarium. The sequence continues at coordinate 48,196 of JAJDMY020000878.1, forward strand.
CTTCGAATGGGAATGCTGATGTTGGCGGCAGCTACACCGTCGAGCAGGCGATCAAGTCGTGTGGGAATTCTCAGCTCAGCTGTTGTGATACCACGTCCTCTGTTGGGAACTCTTACAGTGACCCGAGTGGTGTCCTCGCCGGCCTGCTCGGGAACGTAGCCGGTGGAAATGGTGGCTTGCTTAAAGGGGAGGGATGTAGCAAGATCGAACTCAACCGTACGCCTAATGATCTCTTAATTCGCTGCATAGATGTCAGCATGGGAATCCAGTTACTGATCATGATGGTCTTTGCAGTTTTACTCCCTCTCGACCAGGCCAACTGCAACAACAAGCCGGTTTGCTGTGATCAAAACAACTACCAGGTAAGCCAGTTTGCAAACCCTCACTCCACCTTCCCAAGCAACCAACTGATTTCTCCAATAGGAGGGGATAGTCAACCTTGGCAACACGCTTTCTTGCGTTGCCCTCCCCCTGGCCTAGACAGTTTCAAGACTTATGTTCCGTCGACTCGGGTATATTTTGTCTTCTTTGGAACTTACTTCGCGGCATTAGAGGTCCTGAGTATGAAAATTGCATATTGAGCTCTTTCTGGAAGCTGCTATTTCATTTCTTCTATTCCACTATCGATGTTCGGTAAAGGGGTCGTGGATGGGTGGAAATTATTAGCTTACTGTATTGTAATTCGCGAGCCGTCAGAAGCACACTCTGAGTGTATTCTAGAATTCGGATCTTCGTTTCGTATTCACATTCCTGGTGACACTATTAGTACTACCGTTTGATTTACAGATCCGGATTAAAAATCAAACTGAATTTTTCATCTCACCGCAATAGTGCTACCACTCCCAAGGCCATTCCACTTGGATATTATTACTGACCCAGAAGGAACCCTATGAATCACAGTAAGCGTAATACCATACATATCCTTAATAAAAATATGTGACCACATATCAGATTACTTGATCAAGCGAACGGTTCATTAGTAAAGCTATCCCGTTCGCCAACAGAGCATCTGCCTGCCAAACAGAAAGTTTATTCCACCATGTTGTTTTCTTGACAGCCGGAGCAGAACAGATCATACACACAAAGCAAAGCTCGGAAATCCATGTCTGACTGATATTGGAAACTTAATCATAGTACGGAAAGGTGAAACCCCTAATCCCCTGCCTGATAGTTGTGAACAGTTCATATTTCGTTTCGATTTTAATACTGGTAAGTAAGCTTATAGGGCAAGATATTAAAATTGGGTTGGAAAATAGTTCAGGGATAACAGAGAGCAATTGCGATCAAGTGGGGAAAAAAAAGTGAAGTCGTGCGACAACGGAAACCAGCAATTGATATTGTATGGTTGGGCTGAAAGTAGTTTAGGAAGTTGGTATCTCCGCATTGCTAAATGGAATTGGGAAATATCCTGAAGGTTAGGTCAATGCTGCCTGCTTTGGTATCTTTGCGCTCAAGCGGACTTCATCTGCGGGTAAAATAGATTAGATAGATGTAGACAATGTAGTTCGAAGGCCTGGTGATAATCTGGTGACGAAATTTCACGTTTGGGTTGTCTGTCCTTTTCCAATATAAAAATCTGCTTCATTTCTTAGGCGCTTCTCCACTCTTCAACAACCTGTTCAAGTACATCCTTAACGGCCGAAAAGTCCCGCTTCTCGTCAACCCTCCAATCTGAAATGGCTATTCGACTAGCGGGATTGCCACCCCAAGCTGTCCCAGACACGTAAATCTTATCTGTGGCATTTATCCTCTGTACAAGCTCGCGGTTGAGGTCGTCGTCTCTGGCGCGAAACAATACAATAATGTATGTATGACGTATATTATTCTCGGCTGGCTCGACATTTGGCGGCAACAGCTCAAAATATGGATGCTTGAGGATATGGTTTGCCACTGCTCTGGCAAGGCGAATCTGCCGCTCAAGCATGTTCTGGTAGAAAGTTCGACCGTAAGCGGTAAGTGTCGCATAAACTGGAAGCGCTCGAAAACGTCGGGAGTTCTCGATACCAATGTGTAATGGTGACTGTACACTATCTAGGTCCGGAATAGTGGCCGACGTCAGGTATGCTGCGCTAGAATTTTGAAACACCTGATGAGCAACATTTGGCCATCTGCAGAAGAAAAACCCACAATCATACGGCTTAACTAGTCAGTACTTAGGAAAATTATCCACATCCGTTGCTTGAGCTTACCACATTTAAGAGTTTGTGAGCATCTCCAGTGATAGAGTCAGCTAATTCAATGCCGTCACAACCACCAGTAATAGCACCGAATTCCCCGTTGGCCTCTAGCATTCGACCGAATAGACCAAATGCTAAAGATCAATTATTAGCGTGATGTGGGAAAAATTTTTTTGCGAGTTGAATTTTATTCAAAGTGTCCGCAAGGACTTGCCTCCGTCCACATGGATCCAAGCATGGCTCTCATCACAAAGGGTTCGGATATGCTTGAACTCTTCGAGGCTCCCTGTTGTGAATCGCCCAGTATTCACTTCTCCGCATGAGATAGTAACAATGGATGCTGTCCCTGGAACGTTCAGTTTTTCTTCCAGTTTTTTGAGATCAAACTTCCAAGGTTCATCATCCGACAGAGGTAGAGCTTCAACAGTAGCTCGGCCAAGACCCACAACACTCGCTGCCTTTCTAAGCGATGAGTGTGGCATTACCGTTAGTATCTGTATCTTTTGTACTCCAGCTTGTAGACAGGCAGTAATTAGCCCAGAATTCGCCACATTGGTGGACAAAATGCCCTTTCTTTGCAGAGCAGCCTGGACTACTCGGTCTCTCCCACATGCCAGGCCGAGTACATTGCTTGCAGTTGCCCCCGTAGTGAACGTTCGTCCTGTCCAACTGGCAGAATCCAATTTTAGGAGTTCCAAAAGCAATTTTAGTGCCCTGTCCTCAACAACTGTCGCAGCAGTTTCCTTCGGGAGATGCACCTGAACGTTCTGATCGTAAACAGAGACGATCTGATCTGCGACACAAGCGGCGGGAGTCGCACCTCCAGTAACAAAGCCATAGTAAGTAGGAGATAGACTGGAGCCATTGAGACCGGGAACTATATCATCCATTAAGTGCTGGATTGTCCTACGTGTGCCTAGCCCATCGCCTCGGAGCCTAGGAGTCAACGAAGAAATTGCCTTCTCAATATTCTCTGCTGCGGGCAGAATGTTTGATATGGTCTTCGACAGGACCGAGAACAGCTGAGAATGGGTTTGACTGTAAACCTCACCAGAAAATTCGTCCATGACTGTTTATAATGTTTTGCCTGGAAAGTCGAGGTTCTAACAAGCACAAGTACGCAGCAACTGGGTTTTATCGGCAGCGGCAGGTATCATGCTGCTTTATCCCTGTAGCAAAGCTTCCACGGCAATTTTCTACTATCTAAAAGTGAGTTAGCGTCCAACAACAAAAGTCCATAACAAGATTCCATCCATTCCTTTAAAATAAAAATTTGAGCTATTTTGACTGCTGCAGCATAGGGGTATAGTGTTACTTTCACGGTGGTAAGGCTCGTGTTCGCCTGAAAAGTAGAAAGAGGTTGGGATATAGGATAGAGATAGGTTAATTAGAAAGTATAAGGTGGAGGAAGAGGAGGATATAACCATCTATACATATACGAGCTCTTTTTAGGATAACATCGTTTTTTAATACACCCAAGGGAACTCAAATATCAGAAACCCTCCCTTCATGCCCCTTATCCATTTCACTTCTCAACCACTCTGCCTCCCTCTCCATAACCTCCTCACTCCTCGCCACCCTCTCCTCCTTCTTAAATAACCTGCCATTCCCATTCCCCTCTTCTCCATCTCCACCCCACTCCTCCAACATCTCATACACCCTATCCCCTTCTGCCCCATCCCCATTCCTCCTCGGAATAACATGCACATGCACATGTGGCACGCTCTGCCCAGCATCCTTCCCATCCTGAATTGCGATATTGAGTGCTGAGGCGTTGTAGAGACGGGATATGGTTGCACTGACCCGTTGCACGGTGAGGAAGAGATCGCTGGTTTCAATGGGGGTGAGGTCGTGGAGCCGCGGGGCGACCCGCTGCGAGCAGACTAGGATGTGTCCTGGGAGGAGGGGTTTGAGATTTACGAGAGCAAAGGAGTATGGGGTTAGGTGGAAGACCTGTATGTGAGAATGGCTAGTAAGTTTGGCTGGTTCTTTTTTAATTTAAGGATACAACTGAGCTGCGCGAACTAGATATTCAATGACCAGAAGTTGCAAAAATCTCACTTGAGACGTCACTAGAAAAGGACCGAAGAAAATCGGTTTCGCATTCAATGGCGGCATTGTTGCGTCCTTGTTAGGCATACAGACCAACCTTGGTGATGGAAAATCAAGGTTTTGTTAATAAACCAATTAAGTGTATCTTACAGAGGGTCAATTTTTTACATTCTCAGGGGAGTGGCATTGCTGCTTTTATTACGGAGTATATCTTAAGTCATATGTCCATAGCTGACAGTATAGCTGGCTTACACAACGCCAAAAGTACGGAGTAAATGGTAAGTTATATGTCGAATGAGGCGAAGATTTTATTTTATTTTATTTTATCAGAGACCGTTCCAGCGCCCTTAATGGTGCTATGCGGCATGCTAACTGATAGTACATAGCTAATCTCATATAGTACTACTTATTCTTCGCTCCATGAGGATGCTCCAACCTGCCCAAGGAGCCTCGTCTGGACCACGGATTTTGCTGCCTTGATTGCGAGTGCGGGTGTGCTTAAGAGTGCTCGTAGATCCTTAGTGTTTCCCTGGCCCCTCTCCCCTACCAAAGGGTATTGAATATTGATATTGCCCCGTAGCGTCCACGACAAGTTTCAGACCATATTTGTCTACAAATAACATTAGAAGTCGTTAGGTGTTATCTGGAGCACAAATTAACATCTGGCAGGCATCGAAGCGCTATGTTGTTTGTCTTGGCGCTAAAAGAAAACAGAAATCTGTAATTACCTCACTCGCACCTCACCTAGCTAACGGCGCTTTAAAGGGTGAGCTGGGTGAGCCTGGGTGATGCTCATCCTGAGCTCGCGCGAGCACACCCCACCTAATGTTGACGCTCCAAACATAGCCCATCACTGAACTAGTACAGACACCTAGTCGTGCAGCACCATTTCTACAATCTACCATAATGTAAAAGAATCTCATTTCGCCGTTGTCTGTGTTGTGGACGTTCCACCGCTAAGAGCCTACTAGCAACATAACTGTCATAGAGCGGGCGGTGTTCTGGCCGCAGAGTCTGGCGAAAAGCTGGGTCGCGGACGGCCGGAACATATTCAAAGAGGTAGCCGATGTGGACAAGGAAGTGTAGGGCAAGAATGCTCGTCGGTGCATCAAGCCAGGTATGGGCGAGCGAGTCGAAGAGCGCGTTGAGCGGGGGAAAGCTGTTGAGCCCAACCGTGTCACTAGGCAGCATGTACCCCCAATACTGGGCGGAAAGTAAGGCGACACATGACTCCATATTGGGTAAGAGGGTGAATTGGCGATAATGCGGGGTCGACGAAGCGTGGGACACCCTCATCCAGCTTGGGTAGACGTTTGTAACGCTCGTTCGAGCCCACCCGGAATCCACCAGCAGTCAGACACTTGGCAGCCTGCGTTGGGTCGTGAACCAGCAGGAACAAGTCGAAGCAGCCAGCGCATCTTCAGCCCAGATAACACATGGGATTCCTTTGTCAAGGAGGAGCTGGGGGGCACGGTAGCGGGGGGGCGTGCTGGAATTTTGGCCCATGGCGGACGTTGTTTGGGAGATGAGAGATCGAGATGAGGCTGTGATCTGTAAGAGTTGGTGTGCCAAGCTCCGGCTCACGCAAGCAAAAGGCGGCGTTACTCACCCGCTCAAATGGGGTGAGTTCGCCACGGATTTCTGTTTTCTTGGCACTCCGTCCGCCACATCTTCGCGATCATTCATGCTTGCCGGACTTCGGGAAGCTGGAGACTTTCAATGGTTGGAGCTCGCACACGAAGGCAACACTGGGATGCTATCATGTCATGGTTTTTATCGTAGAGCAGCGCAACGAAGCGTCTCAACGTCTCCCGGTACTGTTTGGGAAGTCCCAGTCAACGCCTTGGGGTGCACTGTCAAGAGGCATGGAAGTTCTGTTCCTGGCCCTTTAGAAGCTCAACGGAGGTTGGCAAAGAGGCGAGTGATGAACTTTACTGCTGCAGGGGGCGGAACCGGGACGGATATGGCGGCATTGATGGGCTACGAAAGCTGGCATGAGCGTCGTGATTGGAAATGGCAGGCTCCCTCGGACGTGAAATCTAAGGACGTTGGGAAAGATTCTGGTATATCTATTATGGTTCTATATGATTGATCCATGAACTGACGATGAGGCAGCCATATCCATCGTACCATCTCGGTTGACGGCCCTATCCACCCTGCCGTTTTGGCTAAAAGATGTCATACCTTCCCGCGACGAAGTACCGGGAGCAGTAGTTGGGGAAGCATCTATAGACTCAAGGCCTAGACAATCGGAGATTCGACCAAATGATTACCAGTTGCATCTTTCAGATGACCTTTCTCTATTTGTGGAAGCGCTTTCTTTGGCAACAGACGTGGATCAAGTTCGACGGTTGACAGCAGACAGCGTAAAAACACCCTGGGTTTGCTCTGGATCGGAATACAGCGGGCAGGTAATCCAAAAACTCTTGGCTCTACATGCACCTGCCGGTGTTTTGATCGACTTCCTGGCCAACCCTGCGATAAACTTTTCAGGAGCACAAATTATTCAGAATTTGTTTCAATATATCAATCTGCAGCCAATTACTGAGCAGTTCTATATGTCTATAGCCTCGACGCTGAAACAAGCACTGATGCTTGGCCTGGCATCAAACAAAGAAATTCTGGAAATCCTTCCGCACGTCCCAGGCCTTGCTGCCCGAGCCTATAGAGATCCAGGGGCTCGTGATACAGCAATTCTTTCATTTTCCACGTTAATCTGGGAGGGAATCAAATCTTGTAAAGTTATACCAGTTCGAGATCTGGCAGCAGAGACTCTAGACCTCCTCCTATATCAATTGGGACGATTGCCTTTCTCACCTAAAATGCAAAGTCTAGGGGTTAGCATCTTCACGTCAGTCTCAGCTCCACAGCTACTACAGATGGAGAAAGGCGCGTCGTCATTTCTGGTAAACTGGGTGCGCGGGTACCGGAATTCTGTCACCGACTCAGAGATGAGCGAATTCGGAGCCATACCTGGAATGGCGCAACTACTGCGGAAAATGCCTCACGGAGTTGCGCTGGCCTTCGTGAAGTGGACAACACGTGCTCTAATTTCGCAGAAGGTCATTCTTCTTGAACTGGGGAGCCCGTGCGGCCCTCTCTATCGGTGGGTTGAAACTGTCGCGAGGTGTGGGAGGATAAGGAAATCAACAGCAGAGTGGCGCGCAATTGAAGACATACTGGCAGCGGGCAGAGATCTACAACGTGTGGCTAGATATTTATCAGGATATAGAAGCATGCAGACTTGCGAGCTCTTTCTTAAGTATTGGGTCCACTACCAAATCGAGGAACAGAAGGGAGGTGGACACAGAACCGCAAGCGCTTTCTATGACGTAAAATGTCATTTTCGAGCCTTGTGCGAAGGCCCTGACGACCCTAGAGCATATTTTAAGATAATACTCGCTCTGAATGAACGACATGTAAAATACGGGGTTGTCGCCGTGGAGCTTTTCCGGTTACTTCAACAGCTTTCTCGATATGACGCTATGACCAATGTCGCGCAAGGCATGCAGGACTACGAACTCCCCATCGGTGGAGGGACAATGTCACCCATTATCCATGATGTCGGGAAAGAATCTCCAATTTCGGCGTTAAAGCTTCTCCGGCTTCTCCCTAGGGTAAGGCCTGAGGACCACAAGGACCTGCTCGAGCTATCCATCACGAAAGGGTTACTGCACCCGCGCGACATCTTCGCTCTTATCAGGAACAATGCCCGTAGGCGTAAAGGCGGAAAACCCAGCGCAGAATTCTTAAACGATCTTGCCCTCATATTCGCTCACTGTCCCCATTTCTCCCCACGCAAAGCTCTAAGGTATGCGAATCAGTGCGTGATACTACTGCACCGCTACAAACTTCCCCTGAATGCAAAGATCTCGCGCGCGATTACACACGCCGGACTCACAAGGAGCTTGCAGGCGAACCAGTGGGTTAGCACGGTGAAGCTGAGGTGGATCATGGAGCTCATTAATCAACTGGAAGGACCGGATGTAGCTGATGAAGTGGATGCAACAGTGTTCAGTTGGCGAGGGCGGGTCGTCGCTGAGCATATAAAGCAGAAAGCGATTCGGGGACTGCCATATCCTACGAGGAATCCCAGTCTGATTGATGATGGATCGGATGACTATGAATTGGAGTTCATTGGTGATGAAGCCACCGGTTGTGATTTTATAACTAACTGTAGGCTGGCTATGTAATTTATTCCCGGTGGGGTGGACTTCGAATTAGAATACCTGTTATGATTATGAGCAAGGCGATACAACACGAAAAGTTCATTCGGTTTACTCACAGCGCCACCGATGATGAACACGCGCTCCTCCTCTCTCCGAGCCCATTGTATGACTTTGTATGCCCCTTGGGCTAATGCATTGCGACTTGCATTGGGACTTGCCACACAGTAGAGTTCGAATTGCGGAGTTACCCACGCCAACGATACAGAATCGCGGTTGATACAGTGTTGAACTTTGATATGAGCGTTCTTGGCATGGACGCTTGAGTGGAGCATATGATACAGAGATAGTAACCTATGTTGTTAGTTATATTGACAAGTCAGGGATATTGTAAAAAAAATGGATACACAAAAATGAAAATATAGGAAAATAAAGGGGTATGGTACCTTCTTCTTTCCAAGGGGGTGGTGAAGTGGGGTTCGTATGAAGGCATCGTGAACTGTACATTGGCTCGTGATTTGTAGAGGAAGTGGCGGAGCACTGTTCCAGGTATAATTTCGGCTGTGTTGTAACGACCCCTTTTCACTGCTAATCTGATGATTTCCATGCTCCCATTTCTCTCGAGTTGCTACAAGTGACATCAGCAATAATTATAGTAGGAGCGAAGCAAACAGATCACCTGTATGACATGGTCCCGCATTTGTTGGAGGTCGAAAAAACTCTCCTTGTCTGCGCTGATGAGCACGACTGCTGCCTCGTCTTCTTTTCCCCTTCTCTTGATTGGGCTGCTTGAAGCGTCTTCGGATTTGGGTTCCATGCTGAGAAAGCTGACATACATGTAGAGGTAGCCTTTCTTATTGAATCCTGGAAGACAGATTGGGATCCAATTCTCTCCTCCACCTCCCTTGACGCCTTCAGCTTCAAAGAGCATATTGAATATCAACTGCAGGTCACTGGGGTGTAGCGAATGTCTTTTTGGACGAACCACACTGACTAGTCTTCCACCAGCAACAATAAGTCCATACAGTAGGCTTGAGCTCCTTGTCTTGAGCAAGATATTATTGACAACATGGCGTTGGGCTTTCCGGATCTTCAAACACTCCAAAGCGAAGAGAAGAGTTGGGGGAGACCCCCGAGTGAAAGTATCTGCGAGAGCTGAGAGTAAAGGCTCGGTCCCATGAAGAAGCCTCCGAAGATCAGTAGACGGTCGAGTTGAGAATAAATGAGTCAATGTTGGTAGTGTAAGTGTTGAGAGTATTTGCATGTAGAGGGCTTCCAGTTGGGTACGGAGCTGTGTGTCACTCTCGCCCAGTCGACTTATAGCAACTAAGTACAGAGGACCCTCGGTCAAGATGACGAATCTAACACCACCGGCTGTGAAACCTTTCAAGGAGTCGTCCACATCGTGATAGAAGGATATGATTGTTTGTATCACGCCCATGTAGCCAGAAATAAGATTCTCATCGCCATGTCGAGTATAGATGGGTTTCCCGGCAGAGGAAAGAATGAAGAAATGTTTCAGGCGTGACTTCCAACGAGCAATTAACATTTCTGTCCAGGAATTTCTTAGTTCTGGAAGGAGAGCAAAAGAGGATATTTGATATTAGACAGTCTGAAGTTGGACGGACTCACCTTCATTTGATCCATCAGCATTTAAATCCCCGATCTCATTGAATTCCTCTGCAAAACTGACTTCAAATTCCTTATCCTCCTCAGGAAGTTGACTAAATGGGCATTCTGGTTCGACCTGACTGTTCAGAAGTTTCCACGCGGAACTCTCTTGTCCAGGATCCAGTACCTCACCCATCAAGCTCTCGACATCACCTCCCACCAGCAAAGTAGGGGCATAGCTTCTAATACTGGCCGCGTCTCCGATTTCGCTCCCATACCTGCTGGTAGATGCCCCCAAGAGATCGGCGCCAAACTCAGCAACTGGCCGAGCGGAAGAAGTTGCATATGTTCCCCTAGAGCCATCAGGAAACGACTGAGTATGGATATCTGTAAGCGATAGCGCAGTTGTCGCTTTGGATTGCCTAGCAGAAGCTGGGATGTACAGAGTAGCGGAAGGCTGCCTTTGTGATAGCTGGAACCCGCGTGGACGTGGTGGGAGTGGTGGGGGCAGGCCCTCCTCAGCGGAAGGATCCTTATGACACATATTTGAACCAGGAGATTGCCTCTCATGGTTTCTCTCATCTCTACCCTCCTCGCTGTTCATGCTGGACTCAGGGAAATGAGCGGAGTTTCGGCGCGGAGGTCTATTTGATCGTTGAACTAGGGATTGAGCTTCTGACGGCATAGTTGAACCTTCATTGTGATCGAAATGTCCATTTGAGATCCCTTGATGCCCATCGGGAATGTCTCCCATAAGACCCTACTGTACAGCGTGGAAGAATGAGTTCGTCGAGATATCAAATGCTGGATGGTTGCTTCACTTGAGTTATCCAGTTGTGCAGTTATGCAACATCAAAAAGCCGGGTAAGTTGGCGGTGCTAAGGAATATGCGAGCCGTTTGCGTGGCCCGTAGGGATGAATTTCAGATGAAGCATCCAACAAATTGTCCCATAAAACCCCTTTGAGTTAAGTGGATGATGGCCCTTGAGTCGGGTAGAAAGTCGTTATCGCCTGCTAGTTCAGGCCGATCTTCACCAATTCGGCGGTCCAGAGGAAATGCTGACGAAGGTACTATCTGGATTGTCTGAGCCTTGACTTTCACTATCAATTTGCAGGTTACTGACTACAATGACTTTGCTAGATTTGTATAAGAAAGATAAGAATTATCGACGATATGTGTCCGGGGTTGAACGAGCTTTATCGTCTTTTGACACTGCTCTCCAAGAATGGGCTGACTACATCTCCTTCCTGGGACGACTTCTTAAGGTATCTGAAATTTATGCCCTAAGGTTGCTGACAACAGCAGCTAATTTTTGAGTGATTTCAGGCATTCCAAGCTCATCCTGCGAACATAGCAGTTATTCCAATGAAAACCATCGTCGCAAAGCGATTAGCCCAGAGCCTGGATCCCAAATTACCCTCAGGCGTCCACCAAAAAGCCCTAGAGGTTTATGCCTATATATTTTCCTTAATTGATGTATGGGAGATATCTCATAGCTTTGATGAGGTGTTGCTGATGCGTGAACTTATAGAAAGATGCTCTCGCTCGTGATCTCCCTATTTACCTACCTGGCTTGTCACCTACACTATCATTTGCTTCGTTGGCCGTGAGGCCCGTATTTTTGTCTCTTCTGGAGACCTACTTGCTCCCTTTAAATGCTTCAGCTTTACGTGCTGCTCTGAAAGCTATCATTTTGACACTTCTGCCTGGGCTAGAGGAGGAAGCCAGTGAGGATTTTGAACGGACGCTTCGATTGCTCGAAAGTCTTAGGGATGCCGTCAAGGCTAATTCAAACGCCCAGACAGATTATTCTGAGGGAACGGGCGATAATTATTTTTGGCAATGCTTTTTCCTAGCAACGATAACTGGCGCAAGCAGACGACAAGGGGCACTTGCATTTCTAGTTCGAAAGCTTCCTAAACTAGGCTCCAACACTACAGCCAGCCACGAAATTTCGCCTGCTGTCAAGTCTGTCGTCTCTCCAGAGCCAGGTCTGTTGATACGATGCTTCGCTGTGGGCCTTGCAGATGATCAGCTCTTAGTACAGAGAGGCTTTTTAGATATACTGGTCACACATTTACCACTTAATTCTCCCGTTCTGCAGGAGAGAGTTATCCCAGAGGATCTAGACCGCCTTCTCGCGGCTGCAGCAGGGGTAGTGGTTAGAAGAGATATGAGTTTGAATAGGAGATTATGGACGTGGTTTTTAGGACCCGAGCAAACTACTGAGGCTAGTACTGACAGCACGCCGGGATCGCCGATATTTTCTTCTGTGGAGGGTTCAATAGCTTCACGAAATACCGTTGGCTCTGCCGGAACTCGATATTTCGGGAAATATGGACTCCGCGCACTTGTGAGGGGCATCCGCGGCATTATAGGTCAGAATCATATATCGCCAACAGAAAGAGCTCGGCCGTTCCGAATATGTCTCTCATTGATGGATCGATGGGAAATTGGAGGCTTGGTTGTGCCCGATATTTTTTTGCCCGTCATCGATAGCGTCCGTGAGTATGAACATATCGCAGCGACGAAGGAGCAGTTCAACGAAGTTCTTCGAAGCGCCAGTGTCTTCTTTGATGGGGTAGAGAGTGGGTTGATCTGGGGTGAATTGGCGGGCCTCACTGCGTCAGCAATACATGATAATAGCTCGGATTTTGAAGTCCGGCTGGATAAGCTGAAGCTTGTTAAGTTTGTTGTCACCTATTTCAACGTACGGGAAGAAGAGATGCTGGTGGTCCATATGCCAATGGTAGTTCTCGCCCTTTTGGTTATGGTCAGAGAAGCCGATTCAGCACGGTTTGAGGAATCCGGAAAAGTCCATGATGGATCACAAAAGATCCTTGCTCTTGCAATAAGCATTGCACAAGATCTGATCGACATGATTCCGGAGCGAGCTTTTTTAATGGGTGCCTCGGCGAATGATCCAATCGCGCTGGGCCGACCAAAACAGCAATTAACAGTACAGAATAAGGAAATCCTGAATAATATTCAGCGTTTTTATGTACAAGATCAAGGAAGTCTAGAGGTAACTAGTCCACCATTTTCGGCAGGAGATATCGGAGAGCTGCTATTACGTGAAGTCAGCTGTATAGTGAGCAGGGTTTTGTTGTCATGTCCCTCTGAAGACGGTCTTGAACCAAGAACAAAGTTGCTTGTAACACTACTAAGCAAGACACCCAGTTCAGAGTCGCTGAGGAATGCAAACCTGTTTTCTGCATTTCAACAATTACTCAAATCTTCCCAACTTCAAAAGTCACAATACTTGCCTTTCTCAACATTCTCCGCCATCACCTCTGTCGCATGCTCTCTTTATACCAGGTCATACTTGTCCGACGGTCAGATCTCGGAACTTACGCCATGGCTAGTACGCCAGGCATGGGGTCATATATCCCCAACAAATCCTAAATATCATCTCGAGTCCGTCCGTTGCTTATGGCAACTCCAGTCTGCAGTGTCTATTGCTGGTCATGGTATCGAAGCTGCAATATCGACAATTATGACAGAAAACGATATCTCTGGGACATTTTCTGCCAGGAAGGCAGATGCAGGAAGAACCTTTGCTATTCTCTGGACGCATAGTGTTCAAGGACATGGCGGCCTTGAGGTAGGTAACGACACATTGCAGGCACTAAACGGAGGAAATCGCGGTACCAAAAAGCAATACGGAATGAGAGCCTATGAGTATATGTTGACGCGACCGTTGTTCTTGCTGCTTGACGTATTAGGGGATGAAGGAACTGAATTGTTTGTATTTGCGAGAGGTTGGCTGCAAAATCTTTCCAGCATTGACAAGTAAGCAATATGTTAAACTAGCCTTACATAACCAAGATCCCTAGGATGTGGCTGATAGTACCACGGATACAGGCTTTTTCAAGTTTTCGTCACAAAGTTTCGTGCATTTGACTTCCTGCAGCTTAGTTCAACAGCAGCAAAAGGACCATATGTTCAGACTGCAGCACGAAAATACGGTAACGAAGACGACCTTGAGTTATGCTTGTATTATTTGCAGACATTATCAAACGTTCTGCGGTGGTCTTCCAATAATGTCTGGGCATCGATCGCCAAAGATATCGTCACAGCTGTTGACAAAGCGCAAGGCGACCCAGCCTCTGAACGTATGTCAAAATCCAAATTATTGATTCAAGCCTCCCTAACTGTATTTACCTAGTCGAATCTAAGAAAGGACCGAGCTTCCAAGTATTCTTCACGGAAGTTTGTATGCAGGCTGTGATCGGAGATCATCCCTTAGACTCTTCCGAGCCTTCCCCTCAGATCTCAAAGCTCCACCGTATAGCACTCTCTGTCTTACATCAGATTCTGCTGAGTCCTTACTCTGCAGCTTTAGCTGACTTAGAACTTGAATATCCTCTGATGGAGAAGTTGTTATCATCCGTGGAAGGACCAGACACATTTGTTCAGGTTTCGCTCTTAGATGTCGTCTTCGCTGCTCTTAAACTTAGACTTCTCAGAATCCCAGAACGATCAGCCGATGGACATCGCAGAACAACTTCGAAGGATACTGCTAAAGGCTCAGTACTATCGCTAACAACCGAACGAAACGAAAAGGAGGCATTGCTACTGAGACCACCGCCACCACCACCTCCACAGCTTGTCAAGTGCCTTCAAGAAGGATTTTGCTCAGTGAACAGTCGGCCGGTCCTTGACAGCTGGATCAACTTCCTGAGCGAATGCCTACCCTTATTTTCCGAGACAATATTCCAGATCTTAATACCTTTAGTTGAATGCCTTTGCCGCCAAATCAGCGAAGTGTTTGACGATCTCAAGTTTACTTTCAAAGACACCCAGGCTACCAGACTGGTTTCCCCAGAATCGACCCTTATCGCATTACTAAACGGACTGGAACAGATCCTTGCTTCAGCTCATGATCGTCTTGTCACTGATGAAGTGAAAAGCGTCAGTGCCAAGAGCCCAGAGGCGCCTCAGGGGTTCTTTGGTAACATGGTATCGGGGGTTTTTGCGCCTGAGGCTCCACAGACTCGCAGCGTGACTGCAAATAACAGACTCACAGTCTTACTATCTTTCCAGGATAGCGTTCGGATTTGCTTTGAAATATGGTCTTGGGGTGGATACGGCTCAAATGGAACACCCCAAGATACGACGTCTTTGGCATCATTTGCCTACTCCTCTCTCAGAATGCGCAATCGTGCCCGGAGGATTTTGGAGCACCTTTTCGCTGCCGAAACCTTAGAATGTCTCGAGACGCTCGTGGAAATTTGGTTGAAATCGTCAAAAATCTCCGGAGGGACGCGTATGGCTTCTGTCATTAGTCTTCTTTATGTTCTCGACGGTTCTAGGCCCAAAAATACCATTCCAGCAATTTTCAATGCGATATACAGCCGCACAAATCCGCAAGCGCTTGAGCCGGCGCGTATGTCAACCTTAACATCTAACCTAGCAGATGTAGATGTTGTCGCTTTCCTTGTAGAATATGCCCGATCGTTAGAAGACGATACGATGGATGAGATTTGGGCTGACTGCTCGATATTCTTACGAGATGTCCTTGGCAATCCGTTCCCACACCGACAGACCTTACCTAGACTGTTAGAATTCACTGCTATCCTAGGTGAGAAAGTTGATAACACGAACTTTGGGGAACAGCGTAAAATGCGGAGAGATCTTAGTGTTAGTGCTATGTCCATTCCAACCGCTGTATATGTTCAGCTAACAAAATCAAATGATGTCAGGAGCTCTTCGTGCGCCTCCTCACTGCAACGTTCACTGCGAAGCCCATTGCCTTTGCCCAAGACAGCTCTCCACCAATTTCGCATGGGAAAAACGTTGAGGTGGACACTCGCGGTGACAGTTCAGGGGGACGTCATCCGTCTCAAGCAGACGACATAGTCGCTATACTGGCATCTATAGTGCCAAACCTAGGAAAGGTCCTTGTCGAAACGGATCGTATTCTGGGCGTTACCACTAGCATTTCCGCCAGTGTTATTGGGCCGACTTTCAGAGCCAAATCTTTTCCACAAAATGTCACGAAAAGTACTTTAGATCTTCTGTATCAGTTAGCAAGGATTCCAAGCGCTCAGAAGTCCTGGAAGAGGGATATATCTGATGCATTCAATGATCCCCGGTTTTTCTCGTCTCCCCCTTCTCTCGTTGAGGGCAACTGGCTCCCTCTTCTTCGACAATGGGCACTCAGCCACAAGGATTGCATTCTTGAAATATTGCCACGCATCTCGCAGCCAACGACTGCTGGACTTGTTTTTGGAGTTGGAGCATCGTCCGCACGGCTAGAAGCAGACCGCAAGACACAGCTGAATCTAAGAAGAATTGCTCTTCTAATACTTGCCGCCGACGAAGATGCTTTTGTAGTTAACATGTCGGATTTAGAGGAAAAGGTGGTAGAATTACTATCTACGACCGCCGCATCCTCTCCGTCCTCTATAATAAGAGCAGAGGTATACATGGTTTGGCGCGCCCTGGTTCTCAAAATGTCGGCAGTTCATCTAGCATCTCTCTGGCCTATTATCAACTATGAGTTGCAAGCCGCTATTTCGTCCGTCCTCCCTGGCTCGCAGTCGGATATCTACAACAACTTTACGATACTCCAGGCTTGCAAACTCCTAGACACGCTCCTGGTCATTACGCCCGATGAGTTCCAGCTGCATGAGTGGCTGTTTGTCACTGACACTATTGATGCTGTGTATCGCCCAGCTGACTGGAACCCTATCGCGCTGGTCGACGAGATATCTGATGAGTTGGGTTCGACCGCGTCGACGCCTTTACCTCATCTTGGAGGCGATTCGTTATCGGATAGTATGAAACGGCAGCCGCTGCTCGGTCTAGATATAGTCAAGGATATCCAGAAAGGCGATTTGTTGGGGAAGGTATTGAAGCCTTTTTTCAGCCAGTTGAGCATTTATGCGTTCGAAAGCACATACTCGATGGGTACGGCGGACTGGAAGGCTTGTTCGGAGGGTTTGCTTTGCGATCTGTTTGATGAAGGTACTATTGTAGGTTGATGGTTTGTGGCGACGGTAAAGAGATGGGTTGCGTGTGAATGTCTTCTGTATTCTAATGGCTTGCATAGCTCGGCGTTTGATACCGTGGTCTCTATTCAAAAGCTATGTTGTTATCGATCAATGACTCAGCAAGAAAGGAAGGTGAAAAGGACCCGTCTCCGCAGAGAAAGGAGGGAAATCCTCACCACACGTACATAGGAAACCACCTATGCGACGGATCGCGGTGTTTAGTGAAGAAATCACAAGTTGCTTAGACTTTTCGCCATTGATTACTGGGTGAAAGAGGGATCTAATAGCAAGTGTTTCTGCAGTAGTGATAATAATCGTAAATCTGCATGTCTGTTGCTGGGGTCGAATATTTGCTGAAACCTCTCTGAACAGGAACCAGGCAGATCCTCAAAGTCTTTGGAAAGAATACGACGGTCTTGTCGAAGCTTCCCATCTACACCGCTGTTGTTTCCATGGTACAGCCACCCTTCGTGCATAGGAAATCTGGTTTCTATCTCATCAAGCTAATGATCCACTACGCCACCCAAGCCCTGGATCGTCTGCCGCTAGGCTGCTCAGATAGGCAAATGGGATGAGTGAGTCACAAGGTTCTAATCTAGAAGTCCAAGGGAAATGTGTTGATCTTACCTGTTGAACACATTCGAGGAAAGAAATCCTGGTGCCACTCCTCATGACTTGGAGACGGCAAAGCGTTTCGTGACGATGGTAGCAAGGGCGTACCAAGGTAGGATTACTATAGCTACGACCATAGTAAGGCGTAACGGCATGGTTATCAAGGCTCCGAGCTTGTCTTACATCAATCACAATCAGTAGCTGGGCACGGCGGACTGGAAATTGCAAGATATCTCCTGAAGTGACATTGTCTGTAACAAATGTTTGTTGGTGACTTTTGGCAGATTTTTGCGAAGCGAGAAATGTCCGTGTCAACTTCTACCTCATAATTGGGGACAAACAATATGGAGGTTATTCCTAGGAACACTCCACGGCTACTAGCAAGTTCTATGCACATAAGATATATGAGGTACTACAAGTACTACACGACTACTAGCAAGACTTACGCACAGAAGATTCTTATAAGACATCAAGAGCACCCCACAAAGACTTAAGTGTACAGGATTTCCATAACACCACTAGAGCGCCCTGCAGTTTACAACCAAGACTTAAACTTGTAGGATATCTATTAAACAGTTGTGGTATTTTAGTAAATACCCCCCCCAAAAGAGGCACACATGCTAATGGATCATAGACCGTCACTTCTGCACAACACTCCAATTCTTTTACTTACAGTTACGCCGAAAAATTTCGGCGTGGTACAATCATGGCTCGTACATATAAACCACGTTAGAGGGAGCATCATCTGATCGCCGCTATCTATTGTATGTGTCTCTGAGGTGGTGCAAATGTTTAATTCTCTCCTTCAGGAATTTTTTTTTACACTGCTGGCTTCTCGAATTGGCCTGTTCTGTTCCTTCTTCCTTCTGAGTTATGGATCAGGGCGTTGCTGGCTTTATGTGAGCCTTTGTTGGTTGGCTGTATGGAGCTGGCAGCCTGAAAATAGGCCATTTAGGAGTCTGAGAAGGGGGGAAACTCTTCCGAGGGGAAATGATAGATACGAGAAGCGTTTTATATAGTGGACTGAGATGGGAGTGAGGAAGTGGTACTCTGCCCGTTGCTGCAAAAGCGTCAATTAATTCCCCTTCCTGCGGTAAGCAGATGAATGTTACTCAGCTAATTGCTAATGTGATATGCCAATATTGCGGCTCCCCGAAGCCTTTATCTAAGCAATTGAATATTCCAATTTGCATTGTATGTACGTAGTACATACATACATAGATTACATGTATATATACACAGCACCCGAAGAGCCAAATCGACAAGACCGTCGTTCTGATCTCAGTACACATCCAAATCCCTCCCGAAATCTATTAGCCTCAACCTCGTCGCATCGCGGGGGTGAAACTGCGCTACTTTTGCTCTGACGAGAAATCTTGCTGCGGCAGAATCTCGCTCCAAAACCACATACGCTCCGCCGGCTGTAGAAGATGATGCGTTTAAGAGTTTCTCTGTCAACGATCTCATCTCCGCTCCCGCCATATCTTTTTCGCTCTGCTTGTCCTCTTCCATGTCGTCGTCTTTGCCTTCGTCATTCTTGGGCCCCCAGATCTCGTCGATACGTCGTTGACGTTTGTCTTCAGACATTCCGGATCTTAGCCTCCTCGCCTTGCCTTGCTGAGAAAACCCTGCCTGTAGCGTCTCGTCCTGAACATCCACGAGACCGCCGACTACTGGCCCACCAAGCTCTTCCGCTGCGAGCATGGCAGCGAGGTGTTCGTCAATAAAGCTGTTGAAGGCTTTTACGAGGTGCTTAGTCTCGCGTTCGTAATTCGTTTTCCGCCGCTGCAAGTCACGCAGCAGGTCTTTCGCTACTTGCGAAGACGTTTTCTTGGTTCGCTCGACCTGCGCGGTGCGTAAGCGTTCGATACGGGCTTCAAGAGCCTGTGTAATGAGCCGAGCATCTTTAAGTGACAATTCCTCAGTTTTCTGTCGGGATTGAGCGCGTGGTAGTTGGGATAGGACAGATTTGATGGAGACAGAGGTTTCAGTGACGAGCTGGTCGTTATGTCGGATGGCTAAAAGGATGGAGAGAGGAGAGTCTGGGGGTGGGATAGAAGGCGGCCTGGAGGTCAAGGATGCGAACGCTGACCCAAAGGCACGGAGCTGATTGAGGTGAGCTGCTTGGTCTAATGACTGGGCTTGGGGTGGCTCCTTTGAGATGGTACGCAGCTGTGCACGGTCAGTGGTTTTGCAGAGAAATTGGCATATGCCAGCTACACACTTTCTCTAATGCTGCCTCTTGCTCCCTAACCCGCTCCTTTAATTCTGCGATTGTTTGATCCAGTTTTGTCTCGTAATCGGCCTGTTTCCGCTGAGTGATAGTTGAATCTTCGAGACTAAGATGTTCTAACCCATGAGATTGTCCTTCATCGTAATAGTTGCGCAATGAAACGATGATTTTCGACGGTGGTTGCGCCATTGTCTTGTTATTTGGGCTCAAAGAGAGGCACTTCCGCTTGCTCAATTCATTTGTTTGTTCCTGGATACGTCTGGCGACGCGCTTAAGGGATATCCGGTACGCGATCGGATTGAAGCCATGCTGACTAAGACATTAGGCCTCGTCAAAGTGGACAGAATGACTTGAATTAATTAATTGCTTAGCACAACATTTACTGTAGAACTGGAACCCATATGGAGCAATAGCGGTATGCAGTACAAAACCTTTGCTCCACTTCTCTTCTGTGTTCAGCACGTGACTCTGTGACATTGTGCTTGACTTCTACACGCGTCTCTCGATACAAGTACTCCGTATACTATCGACCATACCCATACCACATCTGCTTCTGCATAAACCTTGCATACAGGATATCCCCTTCTTTGTCAGGCGCGTTTCGGTTCACGATCAAAATGTGATCCCAACACAGCTATATTGTCGACTGTAGCTATTGGACGGGTTCCCTTTCAGCACGTGACTCCAATCTACACAGTTGTTCTTTGCCGCGGCCCTGCTCAACCCCCTGCCTCTCTCCTTCCTGAACAAACGATCATCGCTCCTCCTCTATCCTTCATAGCAACAACCACCAGATCCATCGCTTTTGAATGCGACACGGCAGACAGACGCCTGTTTCCACGTCGCAGCTTTCTTTTAATTGAACGGACAACAGTATTGCAGAGGTCGTTGGAGGATCTCAAGGTTTGGCAGCAGCATCGCGCTCTTTCTGCTTTCGGCAACCGCTTCAGCGCGCCGCTTACACTTCACTTTCCGTCATCAACATCCAAAGAACTGTCGACTTCATCACACTTGTAGCAGGTTTGAAATACTTCCTCAGAAGTCACCCTGCCTACTCTATCACACCAGCACATCCATCGTTCCTCGTCCTAAGTGTGTCATACAGCCATTTCCGATCTTTGCGTCCTTTAACACCACATACCCTTCCAATCTCACCGTCCATCACCGCTCCTCTATTCTACACCTGCACGGTCTCACTCCCAATCCTTTTCGCCGCAACATCTCCCAGAACACCTATACAAGTATCACCCTTCCCGCCGATCCGTCTGCACCAGCACGTTTTCATTCGAAAGCCCTGGTGTACATATTCGATCAATACAAGGAACGTTCACACATAACCTCGCAAGGTTTATTGTTCTGTCAATTCCAATTTTCCGCCCATAAGAAGAGTTGATCTCTAGACAAACATGTCTGCATCACCGACAACCACTGCGCCTTCCCAGAAGCGTCCTCTGGAAGAGCCGTCTTCACCATCTGGCCCGACTGGCCAGCCTGATGCGAAACGCCCAGCACTCGACAAGATGGTTAAAGCCGAAGAATCCGCTCACGAAGAGAAGCCCT
Organism: Sabuloglossum arenarium; assembly: GCA_022345705.2. Taxonomy (NCBI): domain Eukaryota; kingdom Fungi; phylum Ascomycota; class Geoglossomycetes; order Geoglossales; family Geoglossaceae; genus Sabuloglossum; species Sabuloglossum arenarium. Next base: position 69,606 of record JAJDMY020000878.1, read on the forward strand.
CTGCCAAGGCAGGGGAAGCTCCAGTGGAAGAAGATACCGGCGGTGTCAAGCTTGAGAATGCGTCCTCCTCGCCTACCAAATTTGAGAATGGAACCAAGGACAGCGAAGGTGACACTGTAGTTCCTGATGCGCCAAACGGAGCAGCTGTTCCTGCTCCATTGGCTCAGGAGCCCCAGCATATTCAAACCACCACCTCTGCGACCGATCATGCCCCTCACAATTCATCCCACCCTCCTCATCAGGATGAGAGCAGTTGGATTCACATCCGTGCTGTCATAACAAGCGCTGAGGCTGCCACCGTGATTGGCAAGGGTGGAGAGAATGTTACCCAGATTCGCAGACTTTCCGGTGCCAAGTGCACTGTCAGTGACTACTCTAGGGGTGCAGTTGAGAGAATTTTGACAGTGAGTGGAATGGTAGATGCTACGGCTAAGGTACGTTTCCAATTACATGTCACCGCTATAAATCTAACATGCAAAGGCTTTTGGACTCATTATCCGAACGCTCAATAACGAACCGCTCGAAGCTCCGTCAACACCACAGTCAAAGACCTACCCTCTTCGCCTCCTAGTGCCTCACATACTCATTGGCTCTATCATTGGCAAATCTGGTGTTCGCATTCGTGAGATCCAAGAAGCTTCCGGCGCTCGCCTCAATGCTTCCGATTCCTGTCTCCCTCTTTCCACTGAACGTTCTCTAGTTGTCCTCGGTGTGGCTGACGCTGTTCATATTGCTACTTATTACGTTGCCAGTACTTTAGTCGAACAGCTGAGCGAACGTTTCGGCGGACCAGCTGCCTCGGCCTACGCTACTCGTAGCGGCGGACCAGCTGGCGTGGTTCCAGGAGGCATGCAGGTTGTTCCGTACGTGCCTCAGCCTGTCACTGGCAACTATGGCCATCCAGATAATTTCAGGAAACATAACAACCAACCTCAGCGCACTCCGGTCAACCCTTACGGTATACCCTATCTTCACGGACAGCCTCCCCAGCAACAACCGGCTGCTCCTCTCCACTATGGAGGATCCCCTCATGGCGCTTACGCTGGCGCTGGTCCTCACCAGCCGCAGCAAGGCGGTCATGTGCCTCAGGTCAGCTCCCATGCTGGGCCTCCAGCTCAACCTATCCAAGGCATGGTTCCCGGTCAGCCGTTGACGCAGCAAATCTTCATCCCGAACGACATGGTGGGCGCAATCATCGGAAAGGGCGGCGCGAAGATCAACGAGATCCGACAGCTGAGTGGTAGCGTGATCAAGATCAATGAGCCTCAAGACAATAGCAATGAGAGATTAGTAACGATCACGGGTACGCAGGAGTGCAATCAGATGGCGCTATATATGCTATATTCAAGGCTGGGTGAGTATCAGAAATAATTACTGTATTGCTATAGCCATGGCTTAGCTGTGGGCGAAGTACTGATAGGTGGATTAGAGAGCGAAAAGCATCGTATTTAGTTGGGGGGGGCTGAATTGGTGACGTTAAAAAGACCCGATTGGGTTGAGAGACAAGTTCTACTGCGGTTCCTTACGTCAAAATGGTGGTGTTATCGATCCTACTTATACTTCTCGGTTGTCCTCCTAGCTTTCAGAAGACGTCTCCGCGATATGTTGAAACACTTGCGGATATCTGAATCTGAAATATAATTATTATTCATACGAAAAAAATGAAATCAGTTCTGCTGCAGCTTGCGTCCTCAACTTTTAACCTGTGACCTATAATGCCTTAGTCATGCCTCAAATAGATATGCCGTGGCCCACCTCCTGCTCTCCGCCATTAGCAAGCCTCTAAAGGAACCAGAGCAACGGTTTGCAGTCCATAACTATCATCGTCCTAGGGCAGTCAAATGCCAAGGGGCCGCTCGTACGACTCCCTAGTCTTTACAAACTGATATACACTCCTGTATTTTAGGGGATGTATATCTAAAAGTATCTCCGGTTGCAGGAGCTTGTCGAGAACGAAGCAGAGATTTTGTGGAGGGAATGGTTGAGAATGAAGCGAGGATTACGTGGGTTACGTGGGTAGATGTGAAGACGGTGAAAAGATTGTGAGTTGGAGAAGTGATAAGAAGGCGAGAGGGACGAGAGGGAGATGAGAGGTAGATTAGGATCAAAATAGAATGGGAGCAACACTTTTCCTTCTTTCGTTCGACTTGGGATGAAACAAGAATGCACGCACACCTGTGAGGGTCTTGCCGACGAAGAAAAGCAGAACGAAGAGGCATTGGCAGAGATAGACACTGGTTCGAGGAGCCTACTGCCGAAGGAAAAGGAGAACAAAGAGGCGTTGGCTAAGATAGACACCAGTGTCTAGAGCGCACGCAAGACAGACGCAAGACAGACGCAAGATACCTAAGCAGCCTAAACTGGACGAATCTGCTAGGCAGTCGAGTTCGACTCTTTTCAAATACACTTGCGAAGATGGAAAAAGGTCCTTAAGCATTACCCCTTTACACACACAAACACTTGCCCCATGTCGGGGTCATCATCGGTTCCCATCCATCCCACCATTGTCTTGTGCTCCCGGAAACAAAGCCCCCAGGCCAGCTACGGGATTAACGCGGACTCAATGCCGTTTGCATCTAGGCCCAGGAAAATTACATGAAGATTAACCACCTATTGTCAAATACTTTTCTCGCCAAGAAGAGAATCTCTTCCCCGATGATCCCTCAAACTTTCTCAAACACTACATGATGCATCTCCGTCGCCACAACCAACTCCCTCACCCCCACAATCGACTCCTTAAAATCCAGCGTCTCGCGGTACTTCATATGCGCCTCTATACTCGTCCATCCATACGCCACCAAATATGCTCGAGCCTTCCCGATCTTCGCATGGTATACCTCTTCGATGATCCAGCCGCCTGCTGTGCCTGTGGAGCCCTCGGCTTTGGTGGAGAGCCGCGTGGTGAAGGAGGTGATGGTGTTGGTGAAGGTGGTTTGCGTGCTGGGAGGGAGAGGAGCGAGCAGGTAGAATGTTACGAGTTCGGTGACGGGCGTGGTGGGGGTGAAGACGCTGGTTGGGGGGTAGGGGTGTAGGGCGGCATGGTGGACGGTTGCAGGACCGCTGAGGAGGGTGCTGAGGGTTGTGGTGAAGGGCTTGTAGTGCGCGGAGTTGATGAAGGTTTCGTGCGAGGAGATATCGTCCCAATCTAGGGGTCAAGCGGCTTTTAGGTTGGTTCGGGGATTATATAATTCTTTGTTTACTAGAGCATACCGATGATCAACTGCACGACATTCTTGTCCTCGACCTGGCGACCCCAATACGTGTGCTCGTGCCCGGACTGCGCGGCAATGGTCTCCAGTACCGATTTCCAGACCCCACCGGCCACGGAGGAAGGGTCTTCGATTTCGATGTTTGGCTGCAGTGGGAGGAGGGTTATTTGCGCTGACGGTGTCGACATGTCGAGGACCTCTAAATTATTTTATCCTAGGTTCGTGGCGTCGGAGAGATGATGTAATAAATTCTCCGAGAGTGGAGGGGGAGCATGAGTTAAGCCTTCAACTAGGGCTGCCAGTGTGGATAAACCCGGGTCCTCCCTAACTTCAGGTCCCTAATGTCAATGCTACCCCGAAGGCTGGCTGACTCTCCCTGTATCCTGGAGCAATGCGGGCTTGACGCATATGCATCGCCGTCCTTAGTCTCCTGTCTAAGGTTGGGAGCATTTCATTCGTATGAGACTACGTCCGTAATATGTGGCAAGCCGCTCTACCTAAGTACGGATCAAATGCAGGACCACTGCAGTAGGCACTCCAGATTAAGGACATGCTGTTGCCATCTAAAAGACGAATAAGGGAATGGTGACTATCTCTGATCGAAACGCCCCTTACTCTTTACAGCCGCAGAGCACGGATAGGGAGAACTATAGAGAACATAGTGAACCGTTTTTCTTTTATGGTGAACGCCACAGCACGCGCCCGGGTCGAACATTGCTCTAGCGAACTTGTCCCAACTCTTAATTGTCCGTGTGGAAACTTCATCGATCAGCCTTCTGCGAAGTCTTGGGACATCGCGATAAAGGTTTGAGTTTTAGATGTTTGCTTGGTTGTTGGGTTCGATCATGAGCCATTGAATGATTGTCGTTGGTGAGAAACGCGATACAAGGGGCCTAATCCTCTGAATTTCCTTACGTCCGTAGCTTCCACACCCTTCCTCCGTTATAGTTTAGCTTTCCCTTCCATGCTAACTAATGGTGATCCAGACCATCCGATTCGAGGCACTTGCAGACTGTCAAACAATCGGGAAAACCAAGTCCTTGGTACCGTTTATTCAATCAGCGTTCTCTCTGATATCGATCTAGTTACCGCCATCCGCTACTCGTGCATCCTTCATTCCTAAAATAAAAATATATTTGCCTTACGGCCGTGAGAGGATAATTACGGTCGTGAGAGGATAATTACGGCCGTGAGAGGATAATTACGGCCGTGAGAGGATAATTACGGCCGTGAGAGGATAATTACGGCCGAGGACAGTCCTGCAAGTAGGACCGCTATTTTGTCTCTAGGGCCATGGACGAACCCAGGCTTCCCATATCATATAGCCTATCCTTTGGGGGTCCAGCTTCAGGCGGCAACGATGGGCATCAACCCCTTCCAACGCGGGGAGAGAGGATTCGTCGCCGTAACCGCATGATCACGTCTTGCTTAGAATGTCGCCGTCGAAAGCAAAAATGCAACAAGGCACACCCATGCTCTCACTGTCTCCAGCACCGCCGCAATTGCGTGTATCTCAGTCCCTTGGATCCCCGGAGCCAGATCAAGCTCACGGAGATAAAGGAGAAATTTTGCTCGGTGGAGCAGATGCTGGAGAGAGACATCGCTCTTGCAGGACAGCGTCTGCAAAGTGATGATCCGCTTCCTGGGAATGCTGAAGAGAACGTACCAGCAGGCGAAGGTGAAGATGAATTGGAACCAACCCCCATGGCGGTTCTTGATGCAGCCTATGAGGACGACGCGGATGATGAGCTTTTTGACCTTGGCATACAGATGGGCCGTATGAGGTGCCATATCGCTAAGATACCTATCAGCCCGGATGTTGGATGCTGACTTTTGTGGCAGGCTTAATGAGCGAATTGGTGGCTTTTTTCGCCCAATGATTGCTGAAGAGGTTAGGGCCGGCTTTTGAAACAAACTTGCAATTTCAACGTAGGACTTTAGAACTAATGCCATGGTAGCTAAATAAAACACTTAACGACTCGAAGAATGATCGCCGATCTCAAGCAGAAAAGGCTGCATCACCAGAATTAGCGCCTCCGGGGCCGTCAATACATGATCTACTATTACCCGGTGCCACTTATATAGCTCCAGGAGACAGCAGAAACGCCCCAAATTATTTCTTTGCAGGTTTTGATTACAACACACCCTTTATGGCTTACATGATTCCGAGGCCAGCTGCTGATCGACTGAAGCTTCAATACTTTGATTGTGTCCATCCTTTGGCTTGCATAATGCATAGGCCTACATTCGAAAGCCGATATGAAATGTTGAGATGACCCAACGTCCTCTAATGCCGTTATTCTGTGTTCTGACAGCTCTCCATAGGTTCTGGCAGAGCATTTCTATGGGCGTTGAGCCAAAACCTTCGCTCCAAGCATTATTCTTTGCAGTCATGTTTTCAGGTGCTGTTAGTCTGAGTGATGAAGTCATCCTTAGAGAGTATGGGAGGACGAAAGAGTCCGTGATCAATGATTTCAGAATGAACACCGAGACTTCCCTATCGAAGGCCAACTTTATCAGGACAACGAAGCTCGAGACCTTGCAAGCATTTGTCATGTATCTTGTAAGGATCTCCAAAGTGCTAGACTGGTTCACCTCTAACGGGTCAAAAGATTCCACTTTGTCGGGACCAAATATCTCGCGCTCATTCTGCCTTGACCGCTACGGCAATCAGAATCGCGGAATGTATGGGTCTTCATCGCGATGGCGAAGTTTTTGGCCTGGCACCTATCGAGACTCATGTTCGCCGCCTTGTCTGGTACCAGCTCTGCTTTTTGGATTTGAGAACCTGTGAATCACAAGGGCCTCGGCCTATCATCCGCAAGGAAGACTTCGACACTAAATTCCCCCTTAACTTAGACGATACAGATTTCACAATCGGTAATGTCCCACGGAATTCTGTCGAATGCTGGACGGATGTAACATTTTCGTTGATCCGGTTTGAATGCAATGAGATGGTTCGAATTATCTGGGTTGACAGGCCACGGATAGAGAAGAAGGAGATCAGTCTCACTGCCGTCTTGGTGAACATTGAGAGTATGTGCTATCTTTCTTGGGTTAGTACAATGATGTTGACCAGTTTCAAATCACAGCCTTTAAGAAACGCATGGAGGAGAAATATTCTAGGATTCTCCACGATGACATACCACTGCAACGAGCGGCTAAGCATGTAATGAAAGTACTAATCTGCAGGATGAACGTCATGGTTTTACACCGCTTCTTCAAAAACGGCCAGCGGGGAATACAAGACCGCATAAGACAGATGTAGGCTTCTATTTGTGTCCTACCTCACACCAGTGTCTCACTTCCATTTTAGGACCGTCACAAACGCCCTCAGCCAAATTGAACATGCCATTGCGTTAGAAACTGACCCTGCTTTAGCGCCATGGGTCTGGTACGCCGGCGCCTGGCAACAATGGCAAACCGCGTTACTCATGCTAACAGACATTTGGAATCACCCTCACCGCAAAGAAGCCGACCGTGTCTGGGCCTGCTTGGACTACGTCTTCGAGTGTGATACCAGTCTTTCGAGTGATGAGAAGGCCCGCAAAATCATGATGGAGATCAGGGATAAGGCTAGCATCTTCCGCACCGCTCGCAAGGTGAAATTACCCGTCTCAATGAGCCAGCAGCGCTCGCGCATGAAGCCGCCTCTACACCCTGTCAGCCCTGGTGGAGCTTCTGACTCGGGAACCAATTCCAAGAGCCCGGTTGATAGCAGCTTCCCGTGGACCAAACAGCCTGGTAATTGTCCGGAGAGTGGCACCGATAACCCGCTGGGAGATCCAAAGAGTCCGGGCAGACTTACGAAGTTCAATGATGAAGAAATGGAAATTGATTGGGTGAGTAATTTTGATCTACATATCTCCTTCCCCGCTTTAAGGAACCACGATTGACACATTTGTTCCACGTATAGGAAGAGTTTGACAGTCACTTCCCTGATACTTACACGGAGGATATAGGTTTCGATCTCACGGTGCCGGGGTTAGGGTTCGGATTAGGCATACCCAGGTAGTCAGTGGCGTTTATTACATCTTAGGATATAGCGGGCGGGGAGGACAAGTGACTTTTGGGGTAGGGAGCTTTTGGACAGAAAAAAAGAGATCTCTGGCGTCGGAATTTGCTGTTCTCCTTGGACTTGGGAATAGGACGACGACACAAGTACACCTAATATTTTTTTCATCCTAATAGATTATCAAAAGAACGGTTTATTTTGATATGCTGTCCGTTGGGTTATCTGCCGTGCGGAGTAGTACCTGAAACATGGTGCCCCTCTTCCTTACACCCTAGAAAGTATTGTACATACATACATATATTATTTGAGAAACCCAAGGTTTCCCATCCCACAACTCTTGGTTGGTGCCGTACTACGCTTATAACCACACATACTCTGCTGACAGATAAGACGAGTTTCCAAAAGACGATCTGGTATACGAAGTGGGGATCATGTATATCCTAGTTTTCTATGGTAGTTACGAGGTAGGGATGTGTAGGGATAGCAGAAACAAGGGTTCGGGGTTATGGATTCTGTTCCTCTTCGTATTATTTTCAGATCGGTGCTTTATGAGGGAGGAGAGGAGGAATTATTGATGCAACTATTTATATATCGTTTTTTTTTTTTTTTTTTTTTTGGCCCCTTGTTTGTGTCATGGTGCGTGCATGAATATATAACTGAGAATAAAGTCTCAGGATAGAGAAAAAAATTTTTTTTTTTGGGTTTTCCAGTAAGAAATTTCCGTAATCGTCAATTGTGTAAACAATCGCCCTGGGCATGATGAAGAGCCTGCAGTATTGGGCCTTTCGGGGGGTACTAATATCGTCGTAAATGATTCAAACTCAGTCGATAAAACGAGGGGTTGCCAAACTTTGACAAAAAAAATAATAGCAATGCTGCCATAACCCCTCTTTCTCGGCCTGGACAAGTATACTTGTAACTACCAGAGACATATAACCCTTCACGTATAGGGATCTCTCAACTTCCTCTAGTACACACTCTTCTGCATCAGCGGACTAGAAAGCAAGCGCTCCCAATCGTGGATCATATATGTATTCTCCAGGCTCTGTCGGACTTCTCCTCCGCTGCGCGGACGCATCTCCGCTTCGTAGGTGTCGATGGCAGCGGGGAGGGTGCTGGTGCCGGCGGCGACGGTCTTGAGCGCTTCCACGACAGACCAGCAGTCGTTGACAGCGTGGTTGAGGCCTTGGCCGCGATCTGGATGGGGGGTCCAGTGAGAGTTTAGCTGAAGTAAACGGGAATGGAAGTCGGAATAGGGGTTCGGGGTGGGGAAGATTTCATCTCCAGCACCAAGTCCGACAGATCAGGGCTGGGAATAGAGTGCCCTCCCACTTGTTTGCGGCTATCGTGAGATTTAAAGTCGGTCGATAGACAAAAGACTCTAAATAGAAAGAAAGCTGTCCAGATAGAGGCAAGAAACTGAAAGTGCTTACGAAATGTCATGGGGTGCGCCGCATCCCCAGCTAGTGTCACTCGGCCATTGTGCGTATCCCAAGGAATCGGCATCCAGTACGAAATCATGTTCTGTATTATAACTGTACCCTCGGGAACCCATAGGATGGCAGAGCGGAACGGCTCACAAAACCCCTGCGCTTTCTCCTTAAGCGCAGCCAGTCGGCTCGCGTCGGTATTCTCGAAGCCCTCCGGCCACGACCCCTTCCAGCTACTCATGAGCTGAAAAGTCCAATCAACAGGCTTGGAGGCGTCGGGGACGTCTTGGACTACTCACACAGAACGGTTCCTGGGGTGAGTTGACGTGATGGAAGTAGCTCAACCATGATGATTATTTGGAAATTCGCACTGGCTATTTGAAATAGGGGAAGTGCACTGACTGGAGATCCATGTCCAAATCCCCTCAGGTCCAAATGCCATGCTAGCAATAGGGTGGCGCTGACGTACGAAGAGACACTTTTCTGCATCGTCATACTTCGACGACAGATTAAGCGCAATAAATGGGACTGTGGTCGCCGCAGCGGCTTCAGGGCCCAGCATAAGGGATCGCACCGTCGACTTTGCGCCGTCTGCACCAATAAGAACAGTGCCTGCAGCACTCGTTCCATCAGCGAAGGTAACCGTCACCGGATCGGTAGAGCTATGCCCATATATAAGACTGGTCACTGATTTGCCATACTGTGAAAGATTGAACCAGTCATTCTCTGGTATTAAACCTCCAGCAGAAGAAGAGTCCTATCTTATCAATACCTGGACATTGACCCCTTCAGCGCAAAACCTACGGAACTTGCTCCTCGAGACTCGCACCATATCCCGCGCTGGGAGCTTTTTGATTTCCTCCCCAGTCTTTAAATTGAACACAGGCAATGCATCTGTCTTATGGGAAGTGTAATTGGGGTCATTTTGGGCTGTATAGAGCTTGTCGAACAATTCCGTGGGAAGCAGCTGCTTGAGAAGCGGGAGAGACCAGTGGAGAGACATTCCCCATTCTAGCCGTCTCACATTGGCCACGGCTTCGGTTTCAAAGACAGTGCATTTGATGTTTGCCTACGGCACAGTTCAGCAAACAAATATGGTCTGAATTTGGTTGAGCGAGACGCATGGCTGGGGCGTTCTGCACCTGCTTGAGACCTTGGGCTACGAGAAGCCCAGTAATACCTTGTAAAGAGGAGTCAGGGTACGCTGCGTAATCTTTGCTCGACATTTGCAGAAATGAAAGCATCAAACTTACCAGCTCCGGCAATTAGAACATGCAATTCGGCCATGTTGACTTTTTTACGATGATTTACGATGCAAGTGTTCCTGGCCAACAGATCCTGTGCAACGTTCTTGGAGGGAGGGGATTATACAGTCGAAATCATTATCTTTGCCCCACGTCTTCTAATACTCGCTACACAACAAGTCTCGTGACAATTACCCTCGATTGCATAAATGCCATTCATCCTCTGCATCCTCCATCTCCATCCCAATTCCCCTTTCTTGTTCCCTTTCTTGTCCCCTTTCTTGTTCCTCCTCTCACTCCTTACAGCAGACATCTGAGGCTGTCACCACCTCTTGCTGCAATGTCTACTCAGACGACATCTTCGCCGACCGTGCCAGGTCCTCCACCTGTCCAGCAACTGAGCTCGGCGGCGCTCGGGGCTAACCAATCACAGTTGATTGAGATCGATGTGGTCTGTCCAATAGTGTATGTCTGTGCTGCATGTGCCTGATTTGATCTGCAGAATGAAGAGGACGAAAACGACTCGACCTTCGGTGACAGCAAGTAAGATCGTTACTTCTTGACTCTCGTTAGGTCGACAGTTAGGTTGACATGCGCTTTAGTTCAAGCCACCTCACGTCTCTTTCGGAGAGTGTAACGCAGTACAAATTTGAGAATGGAAGACGTTATCACGCGTACAGAGAAGGACGCAGGTCCCACCAAAAACCCGCTTCACCCACGTTTTCGTGTTGCTGACTTGCATCGTTTCTTCCAAAGTCTATCTGGTGCCAAATGATGAAGTATGCATAACTCTTTGATTTGCTGCTTGTTCCGTTTCCTCGATGTACCATATACCGAGGTCCGTAGGAAGTCGACGCATACGCTCATCTTTATTTTATTGTATTTTATTTTATAAAATACATTTCCCCATGTTTCCTAATATCTAAATCCTGACTCTCCACTTGGATGCTATCCATTTTCGTGGTGACGGTCGATAGGGTACTTTTGTTACTAGCCTTCGTGCATGGACCTAAGGCCTCATGGACTGGAAACACCGCTGGGAGTCACTTCAGCAGTGTATCTGCTCTACGATACCTGGGCTCTTGCACTTATAACCGCTACTAACATATCTGAGAAAAATAGCAAGAAGCCAACCGCGAAGACATGAAGCATCATGCCACACTTCTGCAAACAGATGGCCGTACACATCTAGCTCCTATCGATAAGAACCCGCAAAACATCCTAGACTTGGGAACGGGGACAGGTATTTAACTACATTGCAGCGTCCTTTTAAAATTCCATTGCTAAATTACTATTGCTCTAGGCATCTGGGCCCTGGATATAGGTAAATCCCTCTGTCAAAACAAGTGCCTGTTGTCATTTATACTATGCAGCCGACCAATACCCTTCCGCAAAAGTAAGCTGGAAATCTCTAATTATCCACTAATTTTTATATCGGGAAGCCACTGACTTCTCCTAGGTTATTGGGACGGTAAGCAAAATATAACAGCCTAAACCACCACACTTCTGTGGGCTTACACACAACGCAGGACCTAAGTCCAATTCAACCAACCTGGGTCCCAAGCAATCTTTCCTTTGAAGTTGACGACCTTGAGAACGAATGGCCTTATAAGCCCAATTCTTTTGATTTCATCCATGCGCGCTACATGTTCGGCTCTGTCAAAGACTGGGATCGAATGCTGCAGCAAGCTATGAAGTCAGTGTTTGGTGCACCGATTCTCCAGCAACAAGACCAAAGTCAAATTATATCTAACAATTAACCCCCTGAACCCACAGAGCACTCAAACCCGGCGGTTACATTGAACTAGTCGAACTCGACATCAACCCCGTCTCTGACGACAATTCTCTTCCCGAGGGCAACAACATAACCCGCTACTTCCATGTCTGCGCCGAAGCCGGCTCCAAATTCGGCTTCAACCTCTGGGTCGCAACAGAGTTCAAAAGTCTCCTCGAACGTAACGGCTACGTCGACGTCACAGAACAGAAATTCCGTCTCCCATGCGGCCCCTGGCCCAAGGATCCGCATCTCAAGGAGATTGGCCTCTTCAATAGAGAGCAGCTGCTTGAAGGCCTCCAGGGAATTGCGGTGGGCATGTTGACGAAGGGCCTCAAGTGGAGTGCGGAAGAAGTCGAGGTCTTTTTAGTCAATGTGAGGGATGATATATGTAATCGAAGATTTCACTCCTATTGGAATACGTGAGTTGATTTTCCTTCGGTGTGGACTCCAGGGACTATCTTGGCTAACGGCAAGATGAATGTGGTAAGCTACTTTGTCTATGGGCAAAAACCGCTTGACAGCGAGACGTAAATTATTCTCCCAAATATGAGTTAGGGACGAACTAAAGGGGTAATAAATTGGCATTAGGCTTTAGGTACTAGGTTTTAGATGTTATTTAGCTGCGCGTGTCGCTATTGGAATATTTCACCGGGCTTTTTGGGGGATCCCTGGCGGCTGGGATTATGGTTTGGTTGTCTATATTGGTATCATTCAGGCGGTATCTGGATTCAGAAGTGTTTCGCTGTGGGCGGAATTGGCCTTAAATTGGATAGTGTCTTCATTTGGGTTTATCGGGAGTTGGCTTCCTCCCGTCTACTCCGTACAACATACACAAAATTTTTGCTCCAGAACTAAGACTTGTAATGTGAAGCTGTGGTGTGGTTGAAAGTGAGTAGCCTAGTGATCGTGCTCGAGATTTTGTCCAGCATAGAGAAATTGAACTTGCCCAAGTCCCAATCAGGACAGGAAATATCAAGCACCCACCCACAACTCCTCCACCAAAAATACATCGTATACCAAGGTCATACCCGCACTTGTAGTCTTTGGAAGAGAAGCCTCCTGAGCGTATAATGCAGCATTGTAAGAAACCCAGGCTAGGAATTTGTAGAAGGGCGACTTTCTTAGATGTCATTCTAAGCTGAGTCGCTGGAGCTAGGACTTCAAGAGAAGATTGGAGACGTCTGGATTTGATCTGTGTTGAAATTGAGGTTGAGCGGATTCATGCAATGATGCTAAAAAATAATCACATTTGATCTAATATTTCCGGCAGTGCGTTGAACGACTTTTGTCAAATCGTGAAGCTCAGAAAGTCAGGAGTAGGTAAGTGATGGACCAACGTGGGCCTCTATGAGCAATGTAATAGTTAGAATAATGCAACTCATAGCCTTTAAATGAGAGTATGATTTACAAAGTCCGCCAGTCTAGATCACAGCTTTCGCCTTCCCCCTGTGATCTTCAGCAGTCCATTAACGCTCTCATGACACTACCTATGCATCGATCTCCATCTTCTCTCCCTCGGCCTCAAGTGGAACTTCGTGCACAGTGACATATTTCCCGATATCCACTCTCTCCACAATCTTCTCCCTTAATATCGCCGTCGTCCCCCGTTTGAAAATATAGCTTCTTTGTTTCCTCTCTCGCTCATTTGGCCGGATGAAATTCCGCATCAGGGTGGTCTTTTCCTCTGTGATCACGCACACATCCACATTACTCCCCGATCCTAAGTCGTTGAAGATGCCAGCCTGTATCGCATCTGCTGCGAGCTTGACTGCTCCTTCCCTGTTCATGTTCGGTTTCCATTGCGTTTCGAACACTGACATGGCGGCGAGCGACCCAGATCCCATCGTTACATACGGAAGCTTGTCAGTGCTGCCGTGTGCATGAACGGTAAAGAGCCCTACGCCCGTAGGGTCCACTCCAGCGACTACGAGATAAGCGCCAATGTGACCTTGGTGTTGGAATAAATGCTGCTTAAGCATCGTCATGCAAGTTACCACACGCGGTTTGCGACCAGTGCTGAGGGCGTGCAGCTCGAGTTGGGAGGAGATAAGCGCGGTTGTAAATTCCGTATCAGCGGCTGTGCCAGCACCGGCACACCATATCTGAGGGGAGATATAATGTAGTTTCTCGCAGTTCTTGTCCGCAACAATCGGACCACTGGTTGCTCGAGTGTCGGCAGCGATCTTAGAAACGGACATGTGTTAGCTTATCTTGGGGACAAAGCTTCATGATATTGGATCAATCAAGCGGGTGAAATGAAGCCAAGTGTATCGAAGCGTACTGGAACATTAGGAACACTCTAGGTGCTCTAGCATTACTAGGAATATTGAGAACCTACCACAACGCCTCCATCAAAAATACATCCAACGATGGTTGTACCAGTACTTGTGGCCTTTGGAAGGGGAACTCCCTGAGCGTGTAATGCGGCATTACGAGCATGATTCGAGAAGTCGAAGCCAGGCATTGTCGAAAGGTGGCCTCAGATTGACCAGTATAGAGCGTTCTTGGGGGTTGTTATAGCTCGGAGACGGCCTATATGTAGCTGCGCAAGAACCAGGATTTCAAGAGAGGATTGGAGGCGTCCGGATGCGATCTGTGTTGCTGGAGGTGGAGTTGAAGTTCAGGTGACGAGGCTAAGAGTGCCTGGAGCTTGGAGAACACAGATCCCTGCCATGAGGCTCAAAATAATTACACGTGATCTAATATTTCTAGCAACGCGTCAAACACTGTTGGGTTGGGTTTCTTGCGGAGACGGAGTATACAAAGAAATTAAGACAGGCAAGCTGCCTTAACACATACGCCACTTCCATAAAAGTAGCTACGAGCTACGTTGGAGGATTTCGTCACTACTCAAACCTGTAATGCGACGGTCGTTTTCGTGAATGCAGAATCACAGCGATTGGTCTGATTTGATCTTCCTAGGTTGAAGATGGCGTTTTCATTTGGTCAGCAGAGCAGCGGTGGAGTCTTTGGAGGTAATGCTGTTACTACTGCTAGTGGGGCCCAGATGGGGCCAGACCTCGAAGAGATACAAACTGAGGTAACAATCAACGAGCTTATCCCATCCGTATTTCAACTCCCTGCTAATGACATTCACACCTAGGCACTTGGCTTCCTCTCTTTCTCCCGCGATGCGAGAATTCGATTGCTACCAACTCCTTGGCCTTCAGAAGCTCTTCCACAGCCCACTTCATCATTATTGAGCGTAGCCTCGACAAAAGGACTTGTCGCCGCTGCTGGTCCGGATGCCCTGATACTTGCCAGTACCGAGTCAGTTCGACAGGCGTTTCTGGCAGCCGCCTCCGGAGAAGGCGATGTCAGACCTTTCTCACCACAGTTGAAGATCGATTTACCCATGAGAGTCTCCCAAGTCGCCTTTTCCGCTGATGAGAATTATCTTGTCATCTCTGCGGAAAACGGTGGTGGTCTTGCTGTATATGATGTCCAGCAACTGACGCAGGGTATCACGCAGTGTTCTTTCGAACTGCTGACAAATGGGATGTCTTTACGGGCTTTGACGCCTAACCCTACTGTTGAGAAGGCGGAACTTTTTGCGGTTATCACTACAAACGGTCAGCTGATGATGGCGAATTTGAAAGAACGTCAGTTTATATCCGGCCCTAGTGGGCAAGTACTAAAGGATAGCGTGAGCTGTGTTTCTTGGAGCACAAGGGGTAAGCAATTGGTGGCAGGACTGGCCGATGGAACTGCATATCAGATGACACCTGAGGGTGAGGGAAAGGCTGAGATGCCGAAACCGCAAGACCTAGAGGGTGACCAGCACGGTATGTAATGCAAATATCCCAAGTTATTGAAAATGGCTGCTGATTTTAGAAACAGTATCCTCCATCACGTGGCTCGAAAATAATCTTTTCCTCATGGTTCATACTTCAACAGTGTTCGATCCTGATACCATACCAACATCCACGTTTCATCTCGTTACTCGACAGTCGCCATCCTATATCTTTCAAAAACTTGCGGACCCCAGTCCCCCGTTTGGTCTAAACCGCTCGCCTCCTTACCACTTCATGCTGCGTTTGAAAGACTTTCCTCCAGATCTGCAGGATCTGATGGTAGTATCCTCCACTGCTTCTACTGATATTGGTCTATTTTCACGCTCCAAGAAACCTTTATCCAAAGACATTGCCGCTGAGAAAATCACCAATACTTTTACAATGGCCAGCATAGCCAATGATACACGCCGCGCTTCCCTACCTATGTCTGAGGATTTGTTGGACACGTCCCCTATCGGGTTGGCCTTTGATCTCTCTGCAAAAGAGAAAGTTAAGCGACCAATCATCGGTGAGGAGATTAGCGAGTCAGCTAGTCCTCTTCCAGCACTGGTAGTCTTGAATAATGAGGGCGTAATGAGTGGTTGGTGGATCGTCTATTCGGATGCTGTCAGACAAGGTGTTGCATATCCTGGTCTTGTCGCCGCAGGTGGTGGACAACGGACTCCAACCGAGCAGCCAAAACCATCTTTTGCGGCTCCAGCACAACAAGCGACAGCCTTCGGTCAATCAGCTTTCGGCAGCCCACCCACAAGCAATGCATTTGGTTCTCCCAGTAGGCCTGTTGCTCCAGCATTCGTCACACCAAGCGCACCTGGGGTCAGTGCATTTGGCACAGCATCTGCTGTCGGAGGAAATCGTGTCTCTCTTTGGGGGACTCCTTCCGCTGGAAATTCAACACCTCAAGCTGGTGGAGCTGTTTTTGGTAGGCCTGCATTTGGTTCCTCAACCCCTCTTGGTGGAGGAGGAGGTTTCGGAGCAGTGGGCGCTCTTGGCGCTAACAGACAGTCTCCTTGGGCTGCAGCTGCTGCCGGAAGCTCCCCAGGTGCTGGATCAGCATTTGGCCAGACGAGCAGCCTTGGAGCGTCGTCTGAAGGATCCTTTGGTGGAAGCACTGGAGCTAAAACAGCTGGTGGATTCGGCTCTTGGGCTAACCAAGGCGGATTTGGAGCGGCCGCTGCTCAGAGTGGTGCTGGAGTCAGTTCCTTCGGGGACGGATCGCCATTCGCTACTAGCACATTTGGGAGGGGTATGGACACGGATAGTGGTCTTGATGTAGTTACGAAGGTGGCTAAATCCAGTACTGGGGGACTCTTGGGGAACGGTGGTTTCAAACTAGGGTCTACTTTTAAGCCGGACGGTACGGCGAAAGACGATGCACCCAAGCCCGCAGACTTTGGGGTCTCATCATTTGCAACTAGTTTCGGATCTGCCCTTGCAGAGACGCAGAATAAGCCCTCAACGCCAGATATTAAGGAAGCGGATATGGATATAGAGAGCAGTGCCAGTGATAAAGATCAGAGCCTTTTCTCGACCTCCTTGTCGACACCATCGGCCTTCAAGATATCACCTTCTGAGACCACGACGCCGCCTGCAGCTACTATGCGTGACCGCGACAAAACAGCTTCTTCAGAGATAAGCACGATAGAGCCTCCATTGCCACCAGCGCCGCTTCCACTGTCACCGAAAATAAAACCGGAGCCTGAGGACGAACCACAGGGTGTTGATAAAAGACTCCGCGAACTCCCATTGCCCCCTGACTCTATAAGCAAAACGTCATTCCAGGCAGGAGATTCCTCTGTTTCTTCAGCTGCTACGCCCCAAAATGGTGTTGCTGATCCTCCGCTTCCGCCTGATTTTATCGCTCCCAAGCTTCCTCCGGGCTTCATTCCTCCAAGAGACGTTCCAGGGGGTCCTTCTGAAGACGGAGAGCCTGTATTACGCACTATAGAATCAAGTGAATGTGAAACTGTACGGTTTGATGAAGAAGGTAGCGGGGAAGATATCGCTCGGGATCTCAGTCCGATTACCGACCGTAACGAAAGCCGCGGGTTCACACCGCAAAGCTCTTTCGGTCCTCAGAGTTCATTCAGCAAGGAGAGTTCATTTGATGGAAGTCCTCTAGGCGGCCAATTTTCCATTGTGCCACAGCAAGCTTCTAGGACTCTTTTTGGAGAAGTTTCCAAGGCTGTGCCTTACCTTCCTCCGCCTATTCCGAGGGGACAGCAAAGCCCGCGCTCTCCCAGTCCGATCAGATCAGGCGTTCCAGGCAAGGCTTTAAGACCAGACACATTGAGATCGATTAGCGCACCTATATCTCAGCCATCCGGAACGAGAGACGCTCTAGGAAATCCGTCGCTGCTAGTATTGTCTGAAGTAACGCGGAAATTGCCGGCAAGGCTACCACTAGATGATACGGAGGGAGATCTGAGCGACAGAGAAGACGAGGAGATACGGGCTGAGCTGGCAACCGAGGCTGAAGGCACTACAGTGTTGGCTCCTTTTGTTGCCCATCAGGATTATACGGGTGACATCCCAAAGAAGGGTATACCGGGTCAGATCGAAAAGGTCTATAGAGACATCAATTCCATGATTGACACTCTAGGCTTGAATGCTCGCTCGCTCGAAGCATTCACTAAGGGTCATAGCGTTCGTAAGGAACACTTTGAACGCACAAAGGATGATCTTGAAAAGGGTGAAGACTGGATATTGATAGAGATCGAAGACCTCGTCTCAGTTGAAGGCGACCTCGCTGACCAACTGGAGAACAACCGAATTCAAGATTGGGAGACTCATTCCCGCATCTGCGTGGAGCTGGAGAAAGGTCTCATCAAAAGTAATAATTTATCCATCTTCGAGCCTCCACTCTTATTCGTACAGATCATAGCTAACTTTTTTTTTTGCCGATCTCATTAGTCCGGGCTAAGCATGACGAAGTAAAGAAGGCTATAGACGCCGCATCGGATCCCAATCAGATCGAAATTCGGCGATCCGCTCCGCTTAGCCCCCAGCAGGCTTTTCAGCAAAACGAGCTGAGAAAGCAACTGATAAGATTCCAGAAACTCCTTGCGGAAGCAGAGGAAGGCGTTATACTGCTTAAGGCCAAAATTGTCTCAACAGGCGGCAAGAAAGGCAGAAATTTAGCCGTTCCGACGGTCGAGGCGGTTATGAATACTATTTCAAAGATGACGAGCATGGCTGAGAAGAAGAGCGGAGATATCGATGTTTTGGAGAACCAGATGCGTAAGCTCAGAATGGACTCTGTGAGTATCAATGGCACCAATGGAAGTGATCGTGGTTTGAGGGAAGATTCACCCTTCGCAACTCCTCCGCCGTCAACGCCAGGTCGCCCGGGAAGTAGCACATACGGTTTATTCTTCACACCAGAGAGCGGTGGATATGGTACGCCAAAAGTCCCAAGAGCATCTATGGGGAGTCTTGAGGCCGGGTCGCCGTTCGATCAAGGTGGGAAGGGCACGCCGAGAAAGAAGCTGAACACGATTACACCAGAGGAGATAAAGGAAGCAAAGGAGAAGATTTCTAGGAAGCGGGTGGCCATGAAGAAGCTGAGAGATGCTCTTACTGCGGCTTCTCCGAAGGTCAGACTTGTAGAATAATGGTTTATTGACTAAAAGCTGGGAAAGACGGGATGCTCATAACCGAACTATATACCTCGTGACTGTACGATCATTAAACATGGAAATTATCAAGCAAAAAGCGCAAAACATTGATAAATAAGAAACTCTGGATAGTACGAGCAGGAGCAAACAGCTATACGCCGAATGACTGGGAGGCAAGCTCCGACAAATTCATACAAGTAGATATCCCGCGAGGAAACTATTCTATTCACTGAATTAAGAAATTGCCATCACCCAATCCATCAATAACCTTATTTTACTTTATGTAGGAAGTCTCCCCTCAGTCATGATAAACGAGCAACGGAAATACCAAGGCACGGTATTGACTTTCCCTTTCCCCTCATAGTCCAGTTTCCCCACTCCAAAAAAGGGGGTTCATACGTCACTGTGGGAGAATGAGCAAGAAAGAAACATAGAAAGAAAATTTGATTGAGTGGGAGGGAAAAAGCGGCTGAAATTTGGTGTGAAGAATGAAAAGGGGTAGTAGTAGTATCAGGTTCGAGAAGGGGAGAGGGGTGCTGATCTTACTCACATTTCTATTGATTAAGATTCCACGAGAATTTAAAATTCTGACGTAGATGGATATTTGATTCAATGGCTTACAAATACAGAAAGCTTTCTTGCAGTTCTAAAAAATAAAATAAAAAGCCCACTGCCCGAACCTAAAGTCCTTGAAAAAGCCCAAAAGAAAACTTTATCACAGAGAAATCATTTGCATCTCTTCTCCACGATGCCGGAGCCATGCTCTTCGTATTCTTTCTTCGATACCCACATCTGCAACCCCAGCCATCAACATCAACAAACACCATCCTGTTCAAGTAGGTAGGTGGAAAGGGAAAACTCACCTGGTGAAAAGCACCCAGACTCCCCAAAATGCTTCCTCCGATCCAGCTCGCGAAGCGGCGTTCGGCTGTGTTTCCAGGCGCTGAGAGCCGGACTCGTGGGCCTGGAAACATGGCTGTTAGTTCGCTGTTGAGTCGGTCTGTGAAGCCGTAGAGCAGGGATGTGCCCCCCGTGATCACGACATTGGCGAGGAGGTGGGGGCGGATGTCGACGTCGACGGCGCTGAGGGAGGCTTGGATGAGAGCAGGGATTGTTTGACTGGATGATGGGGCGGGGTTTTCGGCATCCTGGGTGGTGTCTATAGTTAGCGCGCGACTTCACAATATAATAACTCTATTGGGAAGTTCTTACAGTGAGTGCCATCTTCGCGTCCCACATCCCCTCTGAGACTCTAAATCTTTCCGCACCGAAAACCTGATTCCATCCATCCGGCATCTCAAACGGTCGACCTGGCAAACTCTTCGCGACATCTTCATTTGTCGTGCCTTGCTGTCCAGTGCTTAGTCTTCCAGGTCCTTGCCATACCTGCACTACTGATTCTTTGAACTCTTGCAGGACCCGTTCTTCTTCTAGCCGTCGGAAAGAATCATGTGGTGCAGTGGGAAATTTCCTGTATATTGCGACTGCGGGACTGCCGGCATCGACGGGGGTCTTGGAGACGACGAGATAGTGGGGCGTCAGGGGAATTGGGGACTGTGAGGTTGAGAAGAGAATGCGTAGTTGTTGTGAAACGAAGTTCCCTGCAAGTGGGGACCTCATGACGCCTGTGGAAGTGGTCAGCAATCTGTCGACTTGCATATATAGCTAGATCTTCATATTCAGCATAAGTGAGCTACCTTTCTTAAGTATTAAGCCATCGTGAACTGGTGTTATTGAAATATTTGAAGCACCGACATCGACTACCAATGCTGAGGCCTTTCCTCCAGCAAATCTATTTCAATCGATGAAGGTCAGTATTTAGGCTGCAGAGCGCGGGGATGTAAGCTTCGGACTCACGAAGCACAAACACCATTCCGTGCCAGCCAAAACGCAGGACAACCCCAATTCTCCATGGCCACTTCAATGCTCCGCTCCCTTGCCTTTCCAGAATTCCAACCAGTCTCTGTCATCAACAGAGGGTTGTCCTCCAATGGTTTCTCGCCTTCTCCAGATGCCTCGATATCAGCCTCAATGTTCTCCCCGTTCCCTACCGGATCATTAAGTCCATTCGTCGCGGGATTGCTGGCTTTGAAATTCGTCAGGCGTGAGGTGATCGCATACTCCCAGAGTTTGGTCGCCGTGTCCCAGTCCTCCACAGTGCCGTCCTTGGACATTGGATTGTGGATCTGGATATTGGGTAGTGGTGTATGTATGGAATTATCGCCAAAAAGGTAATTGAGGGATGGACTGTCGGGAGAGCTAATAGTACCGTAATAAGACGAAACAACGGATTTAGGCACATCTTCACCAGCGAACCCAGCGCGGACACTTGAGTAGCCAGGATCGAGGACGAGGGCCGATATTTCATCTATGATGATATAATCTCTTAGAATTCAGAACAGCAATTAAACATGATTACAACGTACCTCCACCATATTCTGTGGTATTAGGGGGCACTGACGAGCTCTGAATGCCCGACATGTTGAGAGGCACTTTGACGCAGTAAAACGACCAGTTGGTGGAGTACAAGCTCCAGAAAATCCCCACGCGTATCAACCGAGGAGCGGGGTTTGCGCCAGTCTTCGTCGTAGCTGCAGATGTTGTATGTTGATGGAGGGTTTTGCCTCGTGGTTTGATGCGCGATCTTTTTTCTCGCGATGTCGAATGAATGCTCCTGTTCCTGGTGAACCTTGAAGCTTGGCGGAGTTGCGGCTCAACCAACTTCAACCTCCGAGGCCCCTTGTTGACGTCGAGGAGGCTTCCCAATGTTGCCACGATGAGTTGGTTTCATTATCTGCGGCGTCTGTATTCTCTCGAAACTCTAGACACCCGCTTCACAACTTCGCCCACCACTCCGCTGAGACCTCTCACGTCGCAGCGAGAAGATGGTGCGAAGCCTGGAGATTTAGCTGGAAGGGGCGCAAAGAGCACAGGAGATGGTGCATCGCTGTCGCGATGGTGGACACCGGAATTCTATGTTTACTACCTTTTTTGTGCGGTAGCTATTCCCTTGATGTTCAAATCGGTTATTGAAGTTTCTCAAGGTCAGTCGATTTGTTGAAGCGCTGCGGCATCCTATTATTCTGCTTTTGTTAAATACCCTTCCTCTACAAACGGTGTGCTAATTCTTATGTCCACAGAGTCGCATCCGAACTATTCAAAGTATTCCCACCTCCTTTCCCCCGGCTGGATCCCTGGCCGCAAAGTAGACAATTCAGATGCCCAATACTCCACTTTCCGAGAAAACATCCCTCACCTTTTTATTGTCCTTATACTGCATCCTCTTCTCCGCCGTGTATATGAATCCTATAGCAGTAGCTCAAGTCCAGGATATACCCCTCTTGTGAAGGATGGTGAACAGGCGAATAGCCATGGCTCCCCCTTGGGGTCAACAGCCGCGGCAACTGATGCGAGACTGAATCGGCGGATCTCATTCGATTTTGCATTTGCTCTTCTGTTTATATGTGCCCTGCATGGCTTCTCTGCTTTCAAAATCCTTCTCATTCTTTACATCAACTTTAATCTCGCAACCCGGCTACCGAAGCAATATATCCCAATTGCGACCTGGACATTCAACATTGGCATCTTGTTTGCCAATGAGCTTTGCAAAGGCTATCGTTATGCTGCTATCGCGGATTTTCTCCTACCATGGTCCGCAGCCTCGAAGAGCGGCGTCGAGCAAGGAGAGGCCGAGGGTAACTGGGGAGCATTGCTCGACAGCTATGGTGGCTTGAATCCGCGGTGGGAGATTCTGTTCAACATAACGGTGTTGAGGCTCGTAAGCTTCAATCTAGACTACTATTGGAGTCTGAATATGAGAGGCGGCAGCCCCATAGAGGTATGCCGACCATATCCACGCCTGCATTTCCTTCTCTCCAACTTGCTTGTGGGGGCGAGAGTTAGACATATAGAGGGTTTTGGCTTAGATTCACAAGAAGAAACAACTCGACCCCTCGAACCTCTCCGAAAGAGACCGAGTTTCCCTCCCCGCCCAGACGCACGACTACTCTTTCCGTAACTACATCGCCTATTCCCTCTACGCGCCGCTCTACCTCGCGGGGCCCATCCTAACCTTCAACGATTACATCTCCCAGCTCCGCTTCCCTACAACCAGCATCACGACCTCACGCACCATCCTCTACGGCATGAGGTTCCTGATCACGCTCCTAACCATGGAGGTGATGCTCCACTACATCTACGTGGTCGCAATCTCTGGATCCCACCCGGCGTGGGAAGTCTATACTCCGTTCCAGCTTAGCATGCTCGGCTACTTCAACCTGCACATCATCTGGCTGAAGCTGCTCCTCCCATGGCGCTTCTTCCGTCTGTGGGCTCAAATTGACGGCATCGATCCACCGGAGAACATGGTCCGCTGCATGTCTGATAACTACTCTGCGTTGGCTTTCTGGCGCGGTTGGCATCGTAGCTTTAACCGCTGGATTGTGCGCTACATCTACATCCCGCTGGGTGGCAGCGGTGGACCAAGCACACGCGGGCTCTGGGGCACACTCAAGACTGTGATTAATTATCTGACTGTGTTCACGTTCGTGGCGCTGTGGCATGATATTAATCTAAGGCTGTTGATGTGGGGCTGGCTGATTACGCTGTTCGTGCTCCCGGAAGTGACTGCCGGGTTTCTTTTCCCGAAGCGCAAGTGGGCACAGCATCGGGACGCGTATCGTGTAATCTGCGGCATCGGCGCTGTGGGCAATATCTTGATGATGATGGCGGCGAATTTGGTGGGATTTGCTGTGGGTTTGGATGGGTTGAAAGGATTAGTTCATGGGATCGTGGGATCGTATTCAGGTATACCTACTTCGTTTCCCCAGAAGTTGAAACATCGCCTTTTTTTTTTAATCGGGTTGACTGCTAACAAAATGTCCTTATACTTCTAGGGCTTGTATTCTTGACTGCAGCATGTGCAGCCCTATTCGTCGGCGCACAGGTAATGTTCGAGGTCCGTGAGGACGAAATGAGACAAGGCATCCGACTAAAATGCTAGTTAGTATAAAGAGGTTCCAGGTGTATTTATTTAAACTTCCAGATTAGAAATCGAGTATCCAATTCTCCAGCACTCCCTTTGCATCTCCAAACGAAGCCGTTCATGATTCCAAAGAGAAAAGGAAATGAAATGAAATGAAAAAGAAAAAAAGAGAAAAGAGAAAGTGAAAATAAAAAATAAAAAATAAAAAATAGTTGTCCTCTCAAGGAATCGAACCCCGGTCTCCCTACAAACGGAAATTAATTTTATACAGAACTGGTGGGTGTGCTACCAACTGCACCAAGAGGACGTTGGAATGTCGCTGCTAATTTACTTATGTTGCTGAGAGAAATCGATTGGAGAAAGAACGCGCGCGCGCATCATAACACCGACACGCTCGACAACACAACAACAACATTCACACAACCAACCCCCCCTCCTCCATAATTCTCCTCCCCTCCCCTCCAAAAACCCCACTCATCAACTCCACCAACAACAGCGCACATCCCCAACATCAACATCAACATCCACTCCACCAAAAACCCCCCCTCCCAAACAAACGCAGAACCACGTTTTTCCTCTCCCCCTCTCTCTCCATCCTGTAATTGAAAATCACAATAGTAGAGATAGAGTTGAAGAGTGAAGAAGAGGACTAAACTATTATCTATCTATCTTATCGACGCGCGCGCGGGAGGAGGAGGAGGAGGAGGAGGAGGAGGAAGTCCGGGGGGGGGGGGTTTGGGCTTGGTTTTGATTTGATTTTGGTGGTACATACTCTATCTATTGCGTATTAGAAAATTTTTTAGATGTTGTTAGAATTTAGACTAAGAGGTTGGAGGTTTATGTATGTATGTATGTATGTATGTATGTATGTATGTATGTATTTGTGAGGCTCTGAGATTTGAACTTCTCGGAATAAAACCTGGGTAGGGGGATAACTATTTTATGTAGGTGTTTTGCTATTGGGAGATTTTTATAGTTGAGCTCCTCCTTTTTTTTTATTTTACATGATATTCCCTTGTATGTAACATCACCCACCTAATCTGATAGACCCACCAATCTCTCTCTCTCTTCTTACAAGACCCGTTTTCTCACCACCACCACAACCCCTCCTACCTTTTCCGTAAAAAAAAACTCCCCTTTTACCCCCCTTCCTCTAATTTCCTCCAATCTCCTTTCATCAATTCATTCAGCCATGGATGGATAGGTAAGGAAACTGGAATAAATAGATGGGGGGGGGGGGGAAGGGTGTGTGGGAATGACAAAGTCGCCTGGGTTTGGACCCCGTTTGGTTGGTGTGCAATGAACTGCTTGGTCTTTCGAAGTAAGTCAGCGATGCTGGTACGCGACATTCGAATCCCGATTTCTTCGCAACAAACCATGCATCAAACGTCAAAACATAGAGTAAAAGTCAGGAGATATGAAGTTCTCAATTTGTAACTAGCTACAGCCAGAAGGCAAGAGAACCATATCCATCACATGATCCCTCATATAGAGGTAATTAGATGAAAACTCCATTCTCATTATGAATCATGATCGTAAGAAACAGGAAATCTATGGTAGAAATTTCGTGAATCGTTTGAATGCATGCCCTTGATGATGATGGAAAGCAAAACACCGGAAAACTGTGCTCTACCGAGGATATCATCGTGCGCGCGCGACGAAAAATGCACACGAGCGCAAATGCAATAGAAGAAGCATGTACTTCCCTACGCCGATCCAATTGTTTTTGATATCAGTGTCGCCACAAACACCGTGAATGAAGCAAGCCTTGTTATGATGCACCGAAAAACCGTTGCAAGGAAATTCGTAATACAGCAAAGCACCGAAAAATTGGCCGTCGAAATATGTCAGTCATTACGAAACTGATAGGGAATCAGTTCATATCGGGTTCAAGCTTAGCTGGTTGGTCCTCATTTTGCTGGTCTTCGGTTGGCTGGTCCTCGGCTGGCGTATCCACTACTTCGCCGGGAAATGGCTTGCGGCCCCACACGACGAAGCTGTGTATATGTCAGGTAAACTAAAGTAGGAAATTGGGAGAAGGGAGAGGCTTACGATTTGTGATAGGCGTGGACGCTACGGTCCTGAATCGCGCGGCGGACGTTGACGAGGTAAGCCTCGATTTCATCCCGAGACCATCCGAGAGCACGATAGAACGAGCCCATGGTAAAGCCTTGGACGCCGTCGAGCCAGTTTACCATACTCATCTGTTGTTCCATGTATGTCAGTCAATTCACAACATGAAAACACGAGATGAGATTATAAGTAGGAAGGAAGACTCACCCTCCCAATATCCTTGTAGAAGGGATGCTTGGGCCAACCATTCATGGGAATCTTGAAGACTTCTTCATGAACGTCAACAAACCCAGCCTCCTTATACCATTTCTTGAGTTTATTGGCAATGCGGAGTGGTCTCCCGATTTGCATGGCTGCCTCGTCTCCGTAACGGGTCCATTCGGCAAAAGGCCAGTCCGGCTTCATGGTATCGTCATCACAGTATACGGTGCTCATATACTCCTAAAGTAGGGGAGAGCGCAGTTGGTCAGTTGCAAGATACGTGAAATGGTAAGAATATGATCAAACCTACTTGAGACTCCATCCACCCACCAGGCTTTGTGTACTTGAATGCTTTCTTGATGACTTCTCGGAAATCCTCGAAACATCCGAGCAAGAGACGAGTGTGGATATAATCAAATGTGTTGGGAGGGTAGAGCCAATCCTCCTCACTCGCGTCGTCGATCACGAATTGGACATTGTTGGGAACCCTTGAGTATTGTGAGCAGAAGGCATACGCGGTATGAAAAGGAGGATACTCACCACTGGGGCTGGATAGGACTAAGATCAGTTCCAGTGATCTAGAAAGAGATCAGCAGTGGCTCTCTACAAGGAACGTAGAGATAGAACATGGAACGCTCACTTGACATTCTTGGAATTTGTGCGCTGCGAATTCGTTAGTTTTTGTTCAAGTGATCGCGTTGAGCTGCACCGATATTCCGGGAAGATATACAGCAAGAAAAAATTTAATGCAAAAGGGAACTCACCCATATCAATGGGCCATATGCCAGTACCAGTGCCGATGTCTAGGATTTTCCTGGGATCGTTGAGTGGTGCAAAGTGGAGCTTGTTACCGTAAACAATCTTGAGGAGTTCGTACTGCAAATCCAGGCGTTCATTTTCCATCTGGAATCCAAGTAAAATTAGCAGAGATAGAATTAAAAAAGAGAGAAAATAGCAATTTAACGGTGTTTGCTCAAGCTTACATCATCGTTGGGAAAGAGGTAGGCTGTTGGAAATGTCAGCATTGGTGAATTGAACAAGTGAGGTCTAGATCAAAGGAGCAACTTACAGCCCTCATGGTAGTTGTGGTAGCGACGCCCATTTTCAGTGGGATAGTTTGTAATGCTGGAAGTGAGAGAATATGTGGATCTATAAAGGTTCGCTCAGTGGCGTGTCAGTTAGAGTTCATGGTGGTGACAGAGCGGGGATTTATCGCCATGAGATGACTTGCCTGCCGCCACTGAGGATGCTGCCATCAGATTCGGGTTGATTCTATAATAAATTGACCGATCGTGGGTTGGTTAATTGACTCCACAAGCGAAAACAAAAGATGAAGCCAAGCTCACATCAGGCTCAATGACGCGATCATGAAATTGTCTGGACTCGGCATCTTCGGAGCTGCTGAGATGATCACTCATCCTGACCCGTGGTCGTGGAACGATGTCCGATGTCGTGATGGCTCCGTGCAGAAAACAACGAATTGGGACGATAATGTCTCAGAAAGAAGGCTTGTCTGAGCTTGTTTTGCCGCAAGGACAAAAGCAACCAATGTGTTTGGCGGATTTCTGAGACGAAACGGGATGACCAGATTGCCGGAACGGAACGACCAGAATGGTGGGTTCTGGGTCCCTTTTTAACCACCGGGAGAATGACTGTTGCGGGGTAGGTCGAATGAACGAGAGGAAGGAGTGAATGATCTGTGCACTCATCCCAGCTAGGCTTTCTAGGCTTTCTAGGCTCTATAGGCATTCTAGGCTTTCTAGGCGTGCAATGAGGAACTTCTGACGCGGCACCACAGCTGTGAAGGATTTTTTCAACTGTGCTGCAGCCAATGGAGGACAGAACATCTTCGTTAGCTTCACGGAGTAGATGCATAGATACAGTTGATTGATTGACCGATTGATCGCTCTAGACAGGTCACGAATTCTGTGCAGAGTCTGCCGCCGCCTAGACTCTTTGGGGCTGTCTGCTCTGCTTACCGACTCCGCCTAAAAGAAACTCTCCAAGTTCGCCTGCATCACCCCTGTCCGATCTGCATCTAATGCCACACAGGCGATATCCACATCTAGCAAGTCTTCAAATCCCGCCTAGAGCACTCCCCAAGACCTCAAGTGCGTAGAATACCCTCCTCGAGAATATGAGAATGACCGTATCCAACGAGGTATCCAACGAGTCACCGGTGGCGCTTCAAGTAGCGAGGTGCTCCTGGAGAACATGAGGATGACATGTCCATCAATCAGAATTGTGGTATCCCAGTAAACACCCTATTTCTTTTTCTCGGTTTGGTGGGATGGGACAAAAAAAGAAAAAAGGAACCGGAATCCCAGAAACATCACTGTATCGCACATGAATGTGTTGATTTACAACATTGTTCTAGTTCACCACTTCTTACTGTGGGGATGTCTTCTGGAACCAGAATGAATGCTTTGATTTGGTAGTTCCTTTCCACTCACTTGACCACTTGCCCACGACTCGACTTTGCTAGGCAAGCTGGTATGTGGTTCTCATAAACATATGCGATGTGGCTTGTAGCGCCGATGCAATGCACGCAGAAATTGCTGCCCGTGACGAGGACGCCAACTGCTAAATGCCAAACGCTTCATGCTTCCGGCTGTAGCAAATCCCTGTCAGTTCCATATATTTCTAGCATCCATGACCACGCATCCCTCTCAATGCTTGATCTTGTAGTTCCCCCCGACGACCTCCAGCTTCCCGTCATTGACCATCAGACTGAGAAACTCACGTAACTCCTCCGTGCTGAATGGGAAGCCTCCCGGCACTGCCATTTTTAGCATCATGATAATCCCTTGCAACGGCATCGCGCCCTGGTTCGTCAGCATGCCCACGATGAACTGCCAATAGACCTTCATGTTCTCCATCTGAACCTCCTCATTCGACATTAGGGCCGTTACAGCCGAACTCGCTTTGGCCTCCGCTGCTGCCGCCACAGCGGCCTCAGCAGTCTCTTTTCCAGTATTATCCTGGTCAAGTGTTTCAAGGACCTTAAAAGTGTCCTTCCCAACTTCTCTCAGTACTAGCTTACCAACCCAGAATGTCAACGCATTCCGAACTAGACTTTCAGCCATGTTCAACTGCATCACAAGTTCGTTCACTGTCCTCTTGACCTCAGCCCCTTCTGGTTCATCAGGGTCTTGAAATGCGTAAATGACGCTAGCATGCCACGTTTGAACTTCCTCTGTCACGACACGGTCCTGTAAATCCAATTCTACCGTCACTTGACCTAGAGCAGAGAGCCATGTGAGCTTACGTGACTGCTTTAGAGTCTCGAAGCCTTTTTCATAACGCTCTTGCAGTTCTGAGATTTCTAAGGGCACTCCGAATGTTTCTTCGTTTAGCGAAGGCCAGAAAAGTCGAGACAATATCTTAGCATGTAATTCTGGTGCATGCGGAGTTTGTGGGCTGAGGTGAGTGGCGGGCTTAGAAAGATGCAGTTTGTTGAGGTGAAGATTTTGGTCAGCACGGATGACAGCGTCGACTCGTTTAGAATCAAGAACGTCCCTCAGCATAACCTCACAAGCTTGAAGTGCCCCTTCTCCAAAGCGGAGCTTCAGGAGTTCAAGGACCCGAATCTAAGGCTCGATGTTTAGCGGCGTAGACCGAAAAGTCGACTTCTAATGCCTCGTTCATACCTCTTTGTCAAAATCGAAATCTTTCTTTAAAAGCCTGTCTCCCATGATGTTTTGGAACTCCTTCACGAATACATCCTTCGAGTCATAGAGGCTTATGAGGCTGCCAATAACGTCCGAGGCTTTGGACTTTCTATACTCTGGAAACGCAAATTTAGTTAGTATTTATAGGTCTTCGATCTATGGGGAATCCACTTGTTCACCTGGACCAGCATCAACAGGATCCGGAACCCATTGCATGTCATCCCAATCGAGCTCTCCAACGTCACCCATTTCCTGACCTCCGGCCTCATTGGCTTTATCCAACTCTACGGCCAGCTCAACCAGGTCCTCTGAAGATGATGTATTTTCGCTAGTCTCATCGTTAGCGTCAGCGAGCAAACCAGCCACTATCACTTTGACAGTATCATCTCTATCCTTGAGATACCGGCGGATAGGGCGAGATATACGATCAAGTAGAACTCCTTTGGGATCTAGTAGACTGAACGCTCGAATCAAGGAAATATAGACTTGGAGTATCTCTTTCGTCGACGCTCCGGGATGCAGTAGACGTCGTGAGAGGACATTAGAAAAACAACTCGTTAGATAACTTCTCGTCTGGGGCGTGGTTGTGTACGACTGCGGAGTTGTTAGCTCGCCGAAATTCTCAGGCTGCAAATGAACCAAGCCTACTTTCAGATCCTCAATAGCACCCATACTGGAATCCCAATCGACCGCGATGTCGAAAAGTTCGCCGATTCGAAGTCTTCCAAGCCTTCCAACTCCCATCTCTGACCACTTCTCTATGTCTTCGAATGTGACGCGTAGCTTCAACTCCTTTTCTTCAAGCTTCGTGGCGTAGTCTTCGTTGTCGGTAAAGCAATTGAGCATCTCAACGACCAGTCGCCCAAATCGATCCTCCATCCAATACTTTAAGCGAGCTGTCACTGTTGAAGGCGATTTCCATTGACCTGCAAATGTTTTGGTTATGTACTCTGTCATCAGCTTGTTCATGACATCAGCGAGAACTCTCTCCCCTCTGACACTGCCCAACCCCACCTCTTGCAGCCTGTAACCTATATCAAGTATCCTGCGTCGTGCCTCGAGTGCGCCTTGTGGCTCGTCGTCGCTGTATTGACGTCTCAGCTGCATCGCCCCTTCTGCATCTGTAAGGAGATCTGCATCTGTATCCATATCCTCTTCGGCGTCTAGGGATATCTCGTCCCCATCTTTAACTTGGCTATCTCGACCGTTGTTGTCGGGGACGGTTCCTAGTATTATGCTGCCTTCCTTTGTCAAAACCTTAGTAAGAATTGTGGAGAACTCTTCATAGGGTAGCGAATAAGCTATAATTGCGTGAAAATCCCTTCTAAATTTTGATGCTATATGTTCCATCTCTACCCGAGCCGTACCTTCCGGGTATACTGAGTCGAAAGCTGTGAATACGAATCGTGATAACGGATCTTGATATATCATCTGGGCGATCTGAAGGGTTCTTAGAACGTTGCTGAGAGTGTCTCCGGAGTCCCCATTGGTACAGTCCTTAAATCTGTTAGCCAGAATCCCAACAAGAAGACGGCAATGCATTCTTACAAGGCATATCTCGGGCCGTACAAATGAAAGGAAATGCATCCGCACTTCGTGGATGTACCAATCCACAATGTTGTCGCCCTCTGTGCAGGATTGATTGGAAGTAGATATGAGATACTTGATAGCTTCGAGAACCTCTGGTTGCGGCTGTTTCATCCAGGTGGCCTGCAATAAAGTGACGTCTAGGTTCGCTGTACGGAAGGTGATGTGCTCGTTCGGCAAGCGCAGAAAGCTGGTGGCCGTATGCCATGCTCGATTCCATCTGATATGTTCAGTAATGAGCCTAGTAGGAGCAGGCGACTGCAAGGACGTCAGGATATCGTTTTGAGGACTACCGAATGACTGTCCAGGAGCTACGAAACTTGCAACAGGTGTCGCAACAGGAGTAGGGTCTGTGAACGTGATAGAAGAGTCGGGGAACACGGAAGAGAAGACACGTTTGCGAGACTGCATGGGGAATATCGGATATGCTGTTTGAGGTTATTGTGGAGAGTATAACTTAAGGTGTTAAAGAGAAGACGCGATACGCCAAAACTCGTGATTACGCGAGTGCCTATGCAACAAGCACGTGTTACCTAAAAGAACTCTTATGATACGAGTAAAGGCAGGATATAACAGGCTGAACAGGCTAAAGGATATTGCATCTAAGAATTCAACCTGTGAAATTGGTTATTTATTCGATTATATTGAACTTCCTCAAGTCAAGCACTTTTAAAAGCAATCGCTACTGGCGTCTAACAGAGAGGTGAATGAAGCCTTACAGAAGCCAATTAAGCATTATAGTTTCCCGTGTCTAGCCCTAAAAATAGCAACTTTATCGTCATAGAACAGAATCTCCCTCAGTCTCAGCTTCGGCCGTGACCGAGATTCTTCGCTCTCATAAGTGTCTCCACCATCGGAATCATCTAGTGGGTCTGAATCCTCAGCGTCAGTCTCATCCAAGTCCACACCAGTCGTGCCAACTGCAGGCACGTCACCACCGTCATCATCGTCATCCTCTTCGTCTT
Organism: Sabuloglossum arenarium; assembly: GCA_022345705.2. Lineage (NCBI taxonomy): Eukaryota > Fungi > Ascomycota > Geoglossomycetes > Geoglossales > Geoglossaceae > Sabuloglossum > Sabuloglossum arenarium. Next base: position 102,173 of record JAJDMY020000878.1, read on the forward strand.
CAGTAACATCGCCATCATCTACAACGCCGCCAGGATTACTATTTGCCGGGCTTGTGTTCGAATAAGGCACTGGTTGGGGCTCATCGTTGTTCCTGTTCTCCAATATTTCGAAGCATTTGGTCATGATTCCCATGTAGCATATCTCCACTTCTGGACATAGGGTCACGATGTCGACAATTTGGAGAGCCATTTCTCGGGGGTCAGGGTTCGCGTGTACATGGTCAGCGATATGAGGAATGTACAAGGAGCGGAGATGTGGAACCAAAGGCAGCCGTGTCAAAAGATAATGCTACGGGGAGATTAGTTGTACATCACACAGACCATCGTGATTGGAAACGAGGAGCAGATCTTGTGCTTACCCAATCCCTATACTCCACTGCCATCCCTAGTTCTCGGAGGCTACTCATTTTCCCACTAGTGACGTAGCCAAGCACCTCCCTTGGAAAAATCCATTTCCTCCATGATGAAAGTGAAGCAGTTCCATTTCGCGGTTTAAGACTGCTGTCGATGAACAATTTCTTCAAGCTTAACCTATGCCGTCGTAGAGGGCCGCGATACATTGCATCAACGCCAACCGGTGAGGCGAAGGAGGCAGAATCCTGGAGGAAAAGTACTTCGAGAGTGTTTGGCGCAAGGGTTTCCCGAAGTAAAGCGATTAAAGCAGATCCAACTGCATCTGTGTGTATCTTTTTGAGTTTCAGTTTGTAGTCCGGTGGACCAGCGTTTTTCGGTGGTTTTAAGGAGCCGGGAAAAGGCGTGCGATTTTTGGACGATGAACCGTACTTGTTGGGGGGATAGGGTGAAAATACTTGGCGAAGCATTTTCCAGAGATATTCGCTGGAGGGACACCCAAGAATAGTGAGAGTTGTCATGATTGACCAATCAAATGCTTTTTGGAGTACTGGAATGCTGAGGGGAACACGTTCCAGCTCTAAAACTTCAAGTTTAAGTTTCCCTTCTAGCACAGGTTGTTGGAGGTCTCTGTCTTCTGCCGTGGCAATAGTCTGTGGTGATAGAACAGACGCCGCTACCGGGTCTGTAGCTTGCATGGCCTGGGTGGTTTGGTCACTTGGCGTATGACCACCGTCAGACATCGGAGCATCCATTAAAACCGTTGGAGGGAGGCCTGGTGAGGCTTGAGTAGAGGCCGGCGTATATACTGCGGCTGAGGAAGGCGAAGAGTGGGCTTCGTTGGCAGAAGGGGCCCCTGTAGTCACACTTAGTTGCGAAGGTGTCTCCTCCATGAGAGAGATGCCTGGGAAATCGGTATCCGGTGTTTCTGAGACGGTAGATGATGGCGCTTGTTCGGCCGGAGCCTCTGATTCAATGGGTTGCGCTATTACCGGAACTTGAGTATGTTGATCTTCGTGCTTAGCAGCTTCAGCGTTTAATTTTCGCTTTTTCTTTCGGATATCATAAACTCGTCCAACTAAAACACCCAAGACGCCACCCAGTCTCTTCTCTTCAATTGTACTAATCCCTGTTGAGGCCATATTATGGTCTACCTGCTGCAGTGATTCCCCATCCCACGGCATGACCCACACCTTAGGCATGCCATTGCAAGAAGAAATGCCTACTCTCAGCTCACGCAATCGGTCTTGAGAGCGGCCAATTAAGATACTCATCTCATCTAGGTATGCAAGCTCGTCAATATCGAGCACGCTTAAACTTTTAAGTGGCGGTAGGACTGAGAACGTGGGATGTTCAACACGGTTAGCTGACGGCGAATGGGGATTCCCCGAAGCGGCCGGAAGACCCACGGGCACCGTATTACTTGGAGGTACGAGGAACCCAACAGAAGCATTCCCAAGAGGGGGTGGTGGCAGAGGTGGCACCAAAGCTTGCCCGCTTCCAGAAGGAATTTCCTGATTGTCATGCCACCGGACCCAGACACGCTCTAATCGAGGTTCATGGCCATCGCAGCAATCACCTAGTGATGCAAGAGAAAGCCAAACATCTCGAAGTACGCCCGTAGGCATGTCCCAAGCAAAACTCTCTAGATTTGGCATACGAGCAATTGCCAGCGCTACAAGCGTACCCAGCATCTTTCCTCCATCTTTGGTTACTAGATAATCAGAGACCCATTCGGCTGGCCCATTGCCTAGAGAGAACTTGCGAGTGAAATGGGCGTAGTGATTTCCACGCCGGGGTCTCCGGTTTAGTTGCGCCATATTCGAAAGGTATGAAACACTTTCTTGACGAGCTTTGAATGTAGATATATGGCCGCACTTCTCGCAAGCGAGAGTTTGGGCAGGTATATTTGAGGACGGATTTCTCTGACTGGGAGATTCTCCAAAAATCTCTTCTGCCATAACTAAGGTCGCTAGGCCATACGTGAGAGCATCGACACCAGTTCGATGCTCTGCTGTTGCATGTGCATCGGGCCAAACAATGTCGAATCGGTGATAGATATGTGGGATGGTGAGAGCGTGTAGAGACGAGTGTGTAAGAGCTAAGGACGTCAGATCATTGGTGTGTGTCACCTGAGATAGATGTCAGCAAGATCTATAGAGGAAGGACGCTCGAAGAAACACCACGCACTTCCTTTATGATTTCTTTGAGGACATCCACCGGCAAGTCCAACAAGTTAAGGGGCTTCGTCTTCTCAATTGCAGCGCCTTCTTTCCCATTTTCGCTCAATTGTGTTTGCACCTTGCTCCTTGTCCCACGACTACGATCTTCTGCCCAAGCGGCATCTTCTAGTGAGCCTGAGGCTAAACTCTCCAATTCCCCCTCGTCTAATCCCTGGTAAATTGGCTGCTCAAGATTGGCCATTGCACCAGGAAATATTCGCGTTTCAAGATGGAGGCTCAAGTCTGTTGTTCAAGCGCGATTGTGGCGAAGTTATGATGTCTGGTTGCTGAAACTATACATCAGGTCCGAAAGGAGAACGTGATACATGTGTGGTATTATGCAAAGGCATCAATTGCGTGAATTGGCCAGTACGTTGCAGAAGGAACGCTGTGCAAATTCATCCAAGTGAAAGTATACCATTGTTGTTGTCATCATATTGCGGTCAAGGGGTCAAGCGAAGCTAGTCAGGTACGAGATGTTGTATGGAGTATATCGCACGTACAACATACATGTCGTTACTTCGTAAATTACATGTTCTTCTTACAGGCTTAGATCTATAATTCAGAAATTTTTCAAGTTCTGCCTGAAAATCACGGATATATTTCCTGGGTAATCACGAGGTTACCATGTGCGCTGATCAGATTGCTGTGACTGAAAGGCGCAGGTTTCCAACATAAGTTCTAGGTCTTCAGGAGTCATGTCGTTCTCATGTCAGTTAAAGGGCGCAGACTCCAACAAACTACCAGGGTTATTGATTGCCTATAAGCCCATGAGACTACTTTGCAAAGTTGCCATCTTCGAGATTTAAAAAACAACGACAGAGCGGAAGGGGTCAGTGCCCGCTACGGCGATGCGATGGCGTCCCTTGATGTATGCGGGTTGTAGGGGTGATGGGGGACGGGACGGGTTGACGGGGGACGGGTTGATGGGGGACGGGTGACAGTTCCTCACGCAATCGAGGCCACGCGCAAATCCTCCGTACTTAGAAAAAGTTTGGACCTGGAGAAATCCCTTGGACGAACGATTTCACTTTGAACTACCAAAGAACCGGCAACGCCGTTTCTAGAATGTGCGGGCCGAATATCCTAGCGTTGGAAGGAAAGGCTATTCATTCACTCACTGCTAAGTCGTTACTGCTGATCAATCTACTCTAGTTGGTGGGACTTGCCACCCGTCCCGTGTTGAATTGAACCTCCACGCGCTGGCCCCCGCCGGGGCGGTGACGGGTTGCACATCGGTTGGTTAAGGTTGGATTCTGCTTATGGCTGATTGGAATTTGAGGTCCAGATGTCGAACTAGAGCTCCCGGCTGTCGAGAGAGATCGGTCTCCACCAGCCACTCATATCATCATCCCAATCCGAATCCAACCTGTAGGGTAAATTTGCCGATCCTCTATGTCCTGAAGAAGCAACAGGCGTAAAATATAGCTTGTTGAACACGAACTCTGGTTGGCTGTGAGACGCCATTGATACTAAAACATCAGCCGCTTCCGCCGTGACCACGAGCTAACTGTGGACTTTGTGGAAGTTGGTTTCGCTCCTCCAACTCTTCACGGCCCCCAGATAACACTGCCTGCAGGGTCCAAACAATAAACAGCTGTGTTTTGACCACGGTACAGCTTCAAACAATATTCACCAGGTCTATTGGGGTCATCAATCTTATTTGCATTTCTTGCTTGTGGTCTATGTTGTGGAGCAGGCTTGCGACATGCCTATCAAGTCATAGGAGACCTCGTTGGAATTACAATGGAAATTATTAATGTTCACAAAAGCTATAAAACCAGGTTTATCAAAAACCTGGTGGTCACAATATCTGCTACCACTTGGAACTTGTTCCTCCAGGTTGGCGTCGGCGCGAGATCTCTCCGCCTAGTCCACCACCATAATAAACGCAACTCAATTTGGGAGCACATAACATCTTAATCAGCTTATCTCCCTCCTCTAGCGCATTCAATCCATGAGACTAACGCGCTGGAGGGTGGTAGGCGGAAAAAGCGGCAGGGATGAGAATCCTCCCCGCCAATGAACCTCTCAACTCAATGTGGTTCAGCTGCAGATACGCTAAGCCTGTGCAAAGCCCTATGGCGGAGGAGTGGGGTCTAAAATAGGGCTGTTACAAGCCGAGTTTCTCTGTGTAGAGAATTACTAGTCGTGTGAGGTATGCTACAAGAAAACCTTCAAAAAGTTCAACATCCCAGTTGTTTGGGCGGTCTATTTTTTTCTTTGTCAACCCCATACCATTATCGTCATTACCAATGCATCCACAATCGAGTGGTTCCCTCAATGCTGCCGATCGGACTCCACCGCGTAGTGGCGGAAGGCGCTCAGTCACTGAATCTTCTCTGTCTGGGAGTGAAACTTATGCTGTTGGCTCCTTTCCCACATTGTTACCACAAAGAGGTCTCACCGGAGACTACAGTCAACTGCTGGGACCAGATAACTCGGGATCTCATTCTTTTAGCCCTGAAATTGTTGGAGGAAACCTCGACGGCTCACAAGTTGGAACCCCATATATTGGGGACTACTCAGCTGCGCGCAACACTCCGGAGGAGGCCTGGGGACTATTTTCTTCAAACGACATTTCCCGTCCTGGGACGCAAGTCTTACATGCGAGACCGGGACAGGGTAGTCCTGGATTCAGTACTGGTCTCTCTCACTCAAACCTTCAAGGAAATATGTATCGTGGGGAGGTCGTGAGGTGAGTTGTGCTGGTAACGCTCACCTTCGGTCATTACTGAACGTCTTCGAGCTCTCTGGAAGAAACTTTCCAGCCGACGTTCGGCCGGTACAATGAGCCAGGCGCATATAGCACGACTCTAGAGCCTTCGGTTTCAGGTGATACTCATTAGATGTCTTTTACACTGTTGATTACGCTAATACCGCCGCCCAGATTATGAGCTTTCTCGGATGTCAGATAGGAGTTTTCAGAGATCGACAAGTGTTCTCAGCAGTACCAGTGGTTCTAGTCTCTACGGTCATGAACTATCTTCAGGCCTGGCAAATGTAAATTTAGCGCAGGAGGAGCGCGATGTTGCCCGTGCACGATACCATGCTCGCCGCCCCTCCAGGACTCGTTCGCGCAGAGATAGGTCACTAAGCAACCCCTATTATGCTCAACGAGACGGTAAGCAAGATTTGCGGTCGGAAACTGGGTATTCTCAGGCCACCGATGTACTTACGCCAGCTGCCGTGTTACCTTCAAGCGGCGAAGGATATGCTCAAACAGATTTCTCTGCGCAGCTAACCTACAGTCTTGTCTATGACCGGAGTCACAATGAGGGCGTGTTTCGGTGAGTTCTGCTGCTCATACCCTCAAGCCTTCTCTCTGACAGCATACCCATAGTCCTTCAGAGAACCCGGCGCCGGAAATTCTCTCACCAGGTCTAGAAAATTCTAGGTATAGGATTCCGCCGTACAATACCCAAGCCACCGAGCCCTCGCGGACGCACAGAGTGTAAGGTACCGAACTCCAGTGACCGGGTAAGTGCTGATGTTGGAGTAGCTCACGTCCATCATCTATATCGGATTTATCAGATCAGGGCAAACCGGGGGCATCTGCAGCACGTGAAACGGCGTCTACTTCTCCAATTGATGACCAGGTTCGAGTTCTTGTCTCTCAGCCAAAGCCACAGTGCTGGGACCACGGGTGCAATGGACGGACATTCTCAACATTCAGTAATCTGCTCCGCCATCAACGAGAAAAGTCAGGCACCGCGGCGAAGTCTTATTGCTCGAAATGCGGTGCAGAATTCACACGATCAACAGCCAAAAAAGGGCACGAAGCGCTCGGTAAATGTAAGCATAAAAGAAATTCCTGATATGAATAGGATATAGCTCCTATTTCTCTGTACAATTGGTTGACCACTGGCTTCGTTCGGTTCATGACTACGCATAGCATGGCACGGTAGAATTTTGAAGTTTTACCCTCCATTCCCCCACGATTGGTGGCGCAGGATGGCATGGAGTTCACTCAAGTTACGGTCTTACGGCGGTGGTCATGTTAGCAACAAGAGCGATTTTCCTTGAACCTGGTACCTCTCGCTTGAACTTTCAGTGCACCTCAGACTATACTGGATTTAAAGTGTGGCATGTGTTTATCCATCATAGCTACATTCCGGTGTACTTTATTTGGTTAGTGTGACAGGCACATTGAATAATAGACTTAAAAATGGCCGTCTATCGGCATCTGTGGGGCACATTGAGATTGGATACGCGACGCTCAGTGGTTGACTTGACGCCGGCCCCCTAACATACTGGGGGGGCTGTCGTCTGACTTTCCGAGGACGAAGAAGAGAATGCCATGAGCCATGAGCAACACTTGCCATCTCCGATCCAATGCAATGCAGGCCTAATCACCTGTCGCATCAGTATAACGAGTGCAAGACCTGGACCGTGTACATAGTACTCTACGCGATTTATGCTTTGCAAGGGCTGCAAGGGCTGATCGGGATCTCAGTCCCCAGGTCTGCAATATACGTAGTAATTACTCCGCATTCCATATAGGGAATTGTCTTGTCTCGACATATTTTCTTATATATGGAGATACTTCCTATACTCTATACTCTGTACTATGTACTATGCGGAAAAGAATTTGCACGAGACCGCCAAGCCACGTGACTTAACTAGCATGTTCCCGGATGACTCAACATCGGACTCTCCGTTAATTAACAATGCGGAGGATGTGAAGCTCAATCCGAGAATTAAGATGCAATGGCCGCCTAATAGGAATCGTGAAGCATCTCCTTCATTATCGTGTTGGATTTTCCTTCCAGAAGCCTCGATTCAGAGACTCGTCGCCGTCAAAATGATCACTCGAATATCTCCGATACATCGCCCTCACATTTACTCTCTCTCTAGCGGAGCTATCTCCAAAGGTGTTGGTTTGGAGGAAGGAGCTACGGACGATCCGCTAAAGATCAAATCGCCAAACCGCTACAGCATCGGAACAAAACAACAATCGGAGGTCACATCAAGGAGAAATGGCTTCCATATTTACATACGATCCGGACCCTCCCAGGATCTCATCACCCTGGGCGACTCTCAATGCATCAACACCGAGGGTTTCAGCTAATGCTGAAACATCTTCGCCGCCTCCTGGGCATCCTGCTAAGCACTGTTCTCAATCTCCTCGGCCATCATTTCTAGCCGACTGCGGCATAACGAAGTTGGAAGCCGAGCCCCAGGAGGGAGGTACAGAATACAAGTTGCATCTTTTGCTTCGCCCTCGACGATCTTTTACAGCATCAAGCACTGGGATTCATATTGTTGGGTCCCAGCACTCGAAGCCTCTCAATGGTTCTAGCCCTGACGTAATACCGGTTTCCACCATCTCTGAGCCCTTTCCAGCTTCAACTGCTCATTCGAACCAGTCACGGCATCACCGCCTACAACAGCTAACCACTCAGCTTCTTTGGCGACTCCAACAATCATCCCCATATCACTCGTATTCGACCAATAATGTAATCCTCCCAACTTTAACAGGATCTCATCCGCCAAATGGCACTACTCTCCGTCCCGGCAGGCTCTTACCTGGTATTGAGGAGAGTCGTGGGGCTTATTATGAAATTGGTGTCTCTGATGACGGGACCCTGGTTGGTCTAACTCAGGATGAAATGGATGAAAGCCTTGGAACGTTGAGGATAATGGCCACTAGTCTTGGTTGCTGCGTCGAAGTGTTGAGGATGGTTATTGTTGGCGAGTGTGAGTGGACCGAAGAGGTGCCAGATTTAGGAAGTAGTTCAAAGTCAGCCGGGAACAATGGAGGGTCAAGTGAGAATCCCTTGGTTGCAATGACAAAGACGGAGCCTACGGCTGTCCGTGTCAAGCGGGTTGCAAAGCTTTGGGTCGCAGAAGCAATTGTGAAACCTGACCTCAAATATTCCAAACAAGGATCTCTAGAGCAATCCACCATCACGTCAACAATAGACTCTCATGGTGTAAAGCTAACTTTACGGCGGGGAGATGTTACGGATTTAGGCCAGGAAGACGTCTGGTCTCCAACTGAGCAGCTTCGAGTTTCCCTTACTGGCGCCACGACTTCTGGAAAGTCTACTCTGCTGGGAACTCTTACGACCGCGACACTAGACAATGGTCGCGGCAAGAGCAGACTCAGTCTGTTGAAACACCGTCACGAGCTAGTCTCGGGAGTAACTAGTTCTATTGCGCAGGAGCTCATTGGATATAAAACAGGAAGCCGGAAAAATAGCAACGGAGACATTACTGGTACGAACATTGAAATTGTGAATTATGCATCCGGAAATGTATCGTCATGGACAGACATCCATGCATCGGCTGAAGCTGGCCGTCTGGTCCTTCTCTCTGATGGTGCTGGGCATCCACGATATCGCCGGACCACTGTTCGTGGTTTGGTGGGCTGGGCACCTCATTGGGTCGCGTTATGCGTTGCGGCAGATGAAAGAAATGATAATAATATCTCATCTGCTCGAGATATACCAGGCTTTGCTGGGCTAGGCTTAGATCTTTCAAAGGCCCACTTGGAATTGTGTCTCAAACTAAGTCTACCATTGGTTGTGATCGTGACCAAATTAGACTTGGCTTCAAAGATGGGACTAAGAAACACCATGGCGAAGGTCCTATCAACGCTTAAAGCTGCTGGGAGGAAGCCAATTATGCTACCTGTTGGTTCTCGTATCGGCGAGGACACGGACGCGGACACGAACTTGATTTCGAACGAAGACGCTTCAGACGTAGAGAAAGCGATGGCTGCAATTCGCAGCGATACAGCGACCGTTCCTATTGTTTTAACAAGTGCTGTGAAAGGAATGGGGATTGGCAAGGTCCACGCACTCCTCCACAGCTTGCCGGTTCGAGAAAATTCTGTCAGATCAGCACCTCAAGGACCCAATAAGACGCAGCTAGGGCAATATCAGCCATCAAAACTCTTTCATATCGAAGAGATATTTGATCTTCCAAAGTCACAAGTGCTTACAAGTGCAGAGACAGATGATACAGGGATTGTTCTTAGTGGGCATTTACGGTATGGACAAGTATCGATTGGAGAAGAACTTATTTTGGGTCCTTTCGAAACGAGATCCGACCCCTTAGATTCCCTACGGGTGGCAGGAACAGGCCTCGAAACGAGATCTAACCTCCTAGACTCTCAATTGGTGGAAATAACCTCTTCCATGGATCACGATGATAATCTAGACGAAGTACCTCGCTCCTCCTCTCCTCCTTTAATCAAGCTGCTTGCGCGCCGTCAGCTAGATTCTGCGTATCCAGGAGCGGGATGGACTTCTGTCAGAGTAGCCAGCATCCGTAATCTACGTTTGCCAGTCCGCTGCCTACTTGCTGGCCAAACCGGAACCATAGGTATTGTTTATTCATCGACAACTAAAGGAGTGGCCTTCGGCCGAAATACAACAATACCTATGGAGAACGGTAGTGCTAATCAACAGGGCCTCGCTACGAATGGACTTGAGAAACCACCTAGCGGACGCGATGACCCTAAAAGGATGAAGTTGTTTTTGCCGTTAGCGAGAAAGTCTTCCGCACCCTCAATTTCTAAAATAAGGAAAGGGATGATTATGGTGGGCTATGCCAATGGATGTGAGAATACGAAAGAAGCGCCAGTCTCTTACAGCGGATTCGTTGCTCGCTTTTCAGAGATAGGGCCAATTTCTGTGGATGTTCGTGCTCTAGTTGTGGTATATATCGCTAGCATTCGAGCTTCGGCCAGAGTGGTGCATCGACATTCTCGACTATTATCACCTTCAGATTCAGATGCCGCAACTGGTGATGGTAACAGAGATGAGTCTTCAACCCTTACAATCCCTGTCACAGAAGTACGATTTGAATTTGCTTCGTCTAGAGAGTGGGTTGAGATTGATCGCGAAGTTCTTGTTATGCCTGGTGGAGGACCAGGTTTATACGGTAGTTTGGAGCGAGGAGAGAAAGGGATTGGTGGTCTCGAGGGCTTCGTTGGCAGGATAATTGAGGTCATTGGGTAATGGAACTGTTGGCTTGCTTGTATGTTTTGTCTAGCGTGTAAGAGCATGTTAGAGCATGCCGAAAAGGAAATCATTTTATCATTCGAAACGTGGTTCGAGGTGCAGTTTGCTTTATTGTTGTGAAGACGGGTTCTAAGCAATTTAGCTAACAAATGACTCCAGGGGATTCACAGTTCCTACTCACAGCTTCTTGAATATCCTCAATAAGCTTGCAGATCCGGAATTCACATCAAGCAATATTCATTAACCTACACGCACAGAGTCATTGAGACTCCATTCACTGACAAAAACCTACTGAATAGGAGTCAACAGCAATATAAAAACCCTCTGCTTACCTTCCTCCTCTCCCTCTTTCGTCTTCCTTCAGCGCATCTATCAGGTCTTCTCACACCAATCCTATTAAACCCGGAAAACAATATACAAGTTAACCAAACAGAACCAGACCTAACTAGAACAAATCATACAAAATGCCAGAGAATTACGAGTTCTACCGCCCCAAGGGTGCCCAAACCCGCCCCCTGTTCGGGAAATTCAAGAATATTTTATCTGGCGAGGAGCCAGATACCTACGTCAAACGTTTTGGTGACTTCAATGCTCCGGGTAGAGAAATGGCCCAACAAGCGCGAAGAGCGGCAAAGTCTCGTCGAATGTCTATGGGTGGACCAAGCGCGCCAAAGCCTAACGACAGCCACCAGGGATCAAAGACTAGGAGCAAGAGTGTGGGGGGCGTGATTGATGCTTGGGTGGGGGGCGTGAGCGAGAAAGTTGGCGGCTTGGTGGGAGCATTGACGGGTGCGAGGACTCAGACAGGGAGGACTCAGATAGGGCATACTATCCACACCAGGTCCAGCCACTCCAAGAGCCGCCACCCAAAATCCCACCACCCCACATCTCAGCACCCTAAATCCCATTACTCCACGTCTCACCACCCCAAATCCCAGCACTCCACGTCTCACCACCCCACGTCCCACCACCCCACGACTCACCAATCCAAGAGCCACCACTCAAAGTCCCACCACACCAAGGCCAATCGCAGCGTCAGCAGTGAGCGTAGTCGTTCCCGCACACGCCAAGCCACAGGACACAGAGACAGCCCATTCGACGCACCCGGAACCATACGCCCACAAGAGGGTGAGGAGCATAATACAGTTAATTCCGGACACTACCCCCAGTCGGTTGGTAAATTTCCGTTTGGTGCTCGTACAGGCGAAGGGGAGGAGGAGAGGGGGAGGAGTAGGCGGAGAAATTTGCTCTAATCTGGCTAACTAGGAGATGTTGTGAGGGTAGCGTTGTCAGGTTGAGACGGACGGACGGACGGCGTTTATTGCAGTGGCTGGCTGTTGATTTTTTTTTTTCTCTTCAAATCGGCATTTTGATTGCGATTTGCTCTTGATGGAATGGATGGAGTTTTCTGTGGCCTATTAATATATATCTTTTTTTTTCCATTCAGTCCCGGTCTAGTTTTAGCTTGTTCATGCCCATGATGTGATGTGAATATATAAATACGTGTTGTTTGATTGAGGGTGAGATGGAGAGAGAGAGGGAGAGGGAGAGGGAGAGGGAGAGGGAGAAACTTGGGGGAACCGAAACGGATGTTTTTTTTATAGTGGATTTTGGGCAATGGGGAGGCTCTTGAAGTATTTGCAGGACTATATTTGTTGTACCAACTATGTTCAAACGGATACGCCAGCTCAGTGTTGAATCAAGAGGGGTGGATGCATCAGCCAACAATGATACAGACAAACGAACAAATCAACCAACCCGCCATCGGACAAACCGCAATTCATTCTATTCCAAGTGTAGATAGGCAGGAAGTCCTCTAGAATTAACAAGGTGTTTGTTCTCTCTGTTTAAATTTTTTCTAAATTTTTTTTTTTTTGGGGGGGGGGTTCAAGTTAATATAAAATAATAATTCAGCCTTATTTTATCCTAACCGGTTTTATTTTATTATTTTATTTTTAAAAAAAAATTTAAAAAATTTTTTTTATTAAAAAACTCAATTAAATGATGAGCGCGTCTTTAGAATAATAAAAGGTTTGTTTTTTTTGGGTTTTTGGGTTTTTGGGTTTTTTGATTCTTGGATAGGTGGGGGTTAGGAGTAGGGGGTGCGGGCGGGAAAGGGGGATTGGTTGGCGGGATTCCGCTCCGCCAGGAACGCCAAGGAATATATATATATATTTTTTGGGGGGGGTCCCTTTCTCTTGACTCTGCTAAGTAAGTATTTACAGAGGACGAATTATGATATTCTTTTGCTTTTTCGGGCAGTATCAGCGCGTCTTAACTTTTTAACTGTTCTCATCATTGGGCCGGGTATAAGCAACAAGCACGCCTCCGCTGTGAACGGTCGACAAATACATCCAGAGCCCTTAAGTACATACAATACACAACCCGATCCAATCCTACTTTGCCAAAGCCTCTCCAATCCAATCCATCTGCACCGCGCTAACCCCCCTCGCATAACTCCTATTCGTAAACACATACTCATGATACATAATCGCCTCCACCTTCCTCCCAAACATCCCACTGGCTGGGTGGATCGCCACCGTCTGGTTGCCGATGACGGTCTTGTAGCTGCCGTCCGGGAATAGACGCGCGGTGTTGGTGGCGAAGGCGGTGAGGAAGCATTTTAGGATGAGATCGGCGCGGGAGGGGGTGATGGTTGGTAAGGGTTGGGTGGGGAGGGAGGAGTTGAGCAGGAGATGCCGGGAGAGGCATTGGGAGAGGAGTTGTTTGCGGACGTCCTTTTTGGTGGTTGTTAGTGTAGAAGCTATCTGGGGTGGGAAAGAGGGAAGCCTTACCATCACAGCTTGCATTGCTCGGTGAGACACGAAGTGCTGATCAGCCCACTTCCGCCTATCCGTATTCTCACTAGAATACTTCTGCACCGTATTCAAGAGTGTCAAATGATCGCCTTCCCTTCGAAGCAACTCTTTCCTCGCAACATCCGCCTCCTCCTTTTTCTCTTCGTTGACAAGATTCAGAAACACGTTCTCCACACTGAGGCAAGATATAACGTCAATGACTTCAAGCAAACAGTCCATCTCTGGAGTTGCTGCCGCGAGCAATACTCGTGCTAGTGCTGGGGTCAGGGGGAGCTTTGCCATCTGTATTCCGAGATCGCTGATTGTTCCAGACTCTGTCAGCGCTTCGAGAGAGAATAGCTGGAGTAAAGCCTTTTCGAGTGATTCTCTTGGCGGGGAGTCGAGAAAAGGGAACGACATGATGTCGTCAACTCCACGTGCTTTCATGGTCAAAACAGCATGCGTGACATCGCATCTCAGAATCTCCGGAACGCTCGACGACTCTAATTTACGGTACTCCGCTTCAGTATAGAGATGATAACACTTTCCGGCTGTCTCTCGACCTGCTCGACCCCTCCGTTGCAATGCAGAAGACTTTGAGATAGGCTTGACGAGTAGAGAATCAAGTCCAAGACGAGTACGAAATTGCTTTATTTTCGCTTTTCCGCAGTCAACGACATAGCAGACACCGGACACAGTAACAGAAGTTTCTGCAATGTTTGTCGCCAAGATAATCTTCCTCATATTTTGATGCGGAGCTGGCTGAAACACTCTCTGCTGAGCATGCTGTGGAAGTGCAGCAAAAAGAGGTAGAACCAGAACCTTATCGGGATCAGCGCCAGCTATTTTCTTTGAGTAGCAGAACCCAAGCTCACCTTTGGTACCTCTGGTCCCATGCTTGCGGCGTACTCTTTGATCAGCTTCTCTAACGCCTCAATATCATCTTGACCGGTTAAGAATACCAATATGTCACCAGGCATTGGTTCACCGTAGTGTATTTTGAAGATTGTACGCAATGCTGCATCGACAAAATCTTGCACGGGCTCAGGAGTATAAATAGCAGTAACTGGATACTGACGACCTCCGATATAGCATGTCGCAACGTGGCCTGCAGAGCGATTTGATAGATCTCTCGGTAGAGCTGAATCATTTAGCATCTCATGCAGCTCTCCATTCGCTTTAGCATCTCCATTTTCAGACGAAATACCAGACCATGACGATTCGGAGCCACATTCGTCCCCGTCCTTGTCTTGGCAAATTGAATTTCTTGTCGTGATCTCTCCATCATTTGTCCCCCCTTGAGGTGTATTTTGCGAGGGAAAGCCATCTTCATAAAACCTTTTTAGCCGGATCATATCCGCCGTTGCGCTCATTATTATCACTTTCAGCGGAACGCCTCCTCTACTCTCCTTATCCCCAGCTACTATATTTCTCAAGAACCCTGCAACCAAGTCAACATTGACACCCCGCTCATGCACCTCGTCCACAATCACGGCACTGTATTGTTTCAACCATGGATCCCGTAACATCTCCTGTAAGAGCATGCCCTCTGTGAGAAACTTTATGCGAGTACTCGGCGACGTCGAGTTGTCAAAACGCACTGAATATCCAACCTGGCTTGCTGGAGATGCCGAGCCCAGAGGTGTCCCCATTTCAGTTGCCACTCGCCGAGCCAGCGAAATCGCTGCTACCCGGCGAGGCTCAGTGATTGCTATACATCCACCAACGGAGATGCTCTGGACATCATCTTTAGTTTTAATTCTAACTTTTCGTGGCTGACACCATGATTCATTAACCAGAAACTGAGGAACCTGCGTACTCTTTCCGCTTCCTGTTTCTCCGATAAGGAGCAAGATGTCCTTTTCCTGGAGGTGTCGTCGAATGTCCGCCTGGTGACCCCAGATTGGAAGAGCTTTACGTATAGGGAGTAGAGATCTGGCCTTGCTTGCCAATTGTCCATGTTGTTGATGCTTTGATTGGTTGACTTGCGCTGAAGATCCCCCATCTTTCGACATTTTCAGACCACCATCTTTCAGTCGCGGCTCTCCATATTTTGATAGTGACACACCAGAACTTCCAGTAACCTGACCAACATTCCCAGTTCCGCTGCGTACATCTCCACCTGGCGTGGAGTCGGCGGTTATATCAGTTACACCCCCGGCCTTCGCTCTGTCCCGCTCGTGGTCCTTCTTCCTCTTTTTCCCCAGACTAGATGCCATACCATTCAGTGTTTCCGGAGGAAATAATAAGCCTTTGGTAGCTGATCTATTGCTAGGTTTCCCGCCTTGCAGCTGTCGATTCTTTGTAGCGCTAGAGCTGAGTGGCCGTTCTGGCATTGCGTGAGAAGAGGTTGGATTTTGTGCGCAAAAGTCGCAAAATATGTTAAGGTTTATCCGAAGATTTATCCGATCGGAAAGTTTTTACCCAATCATGACTGATAGCATTGGCCATATCCGGGTATAGGACGGAGGAGGCATTTACCCGTAATAGAATATGGGTCACGCCAAATTGTTCATTTGCTTATATTCTTTATAAAATCTTCGATATCCTCTATCTCCCATAAAATAAAAAAAAAACATCTCCCTTTCGCTCTCAAAACCCTTACCTCACATAACCACACAACATGGCACATCTACCCCTACCCCCTTCGCCTTCACTGGCAACCCCCACCCGATCCTGATACCATGAGCCATCCTCAGCACCACTCTCGTAGTCCCCCTATCATAATCCCCCTTCTTGTCGCACCAGGGGCAGGACTTTGGTGGAGCCCAGGTGTAACGAACAAAGTCTGCGCGTCGGAGGGCGCCACTTTGGAGCGAGGGGCAGTTGGAGAAGTTGCGGCCAGGCATGCAGAAGGCTTGGATGGCAAGCCAGCGGTGCGTGCAGGTGCGGGAGCGGTAGTGGCAGAGAGTGCACATTTGTTTTTGGTTGCGTATTCGAGATGAATGAGGAATGCTTGCCACTGTTATTTGTTTTTGAATCTGCTCTAGGTGCGAGTTGTGCCGTTGCGGTCTAGAGGAGGCCCTTCTACATTCAGATATCTTGTGAATGAGGAGACTCGGCCGGAGAGCGACCAATTATATATATATCATCCTCCCTAGTTATTCACTGATGAAATTCACTTCAATGTGGGAATAAAAAGCTCCTCTTTAAAGACATTGGAAATGCTTTGGCTTCACTGCCTTCTGCTGTAATGTGAACATTGGTTTGCAGTATTAGAAAACGTTGCGCCTGCGACAAGTATTTATTGTATGTATGTATGTATGCACATACATACAAGGTGAGATGTCGAAACGGCGTTATTGATCACCCTCAATTATCGCGCCTCTCTTTCGCTCGGATTGCCTGCATCAATTCATATAATTGGCCTAGTTGCTGATCTATATCTAGCAAGTCAGTATACTCGACATTATTAGGGCAAAAGAGCATTTAGAAAGAAAGAAGAAAAGTATTGCTATGGAGAAGGCTGACCGCTCATCTTATCTATCTTCCCTTTATTCAGTTTCTCTTCCCGCCAGGAATCTCCTTCTAGCTTCTGCGCGTACATTTGCCATTCCGTCAAGAATCCAATCTAGCATAAAGAGTAAGTAAAGTAATTTGGTTAGTTCGAAGACATCCATCTCCGTGCACGTATGAAAAGCGGGGCTGCCTCACTATATGCACTGGATTCTCCACGTTTCTGTGAGCCCTGAACTCGCTCTTGATGTATTCATCCCCAAGCAACCGCATGTCCCTGGGCAACTTGTGACGATGTGCGCGCAAGAGCCGTCTGTATAGAGGTATTGGAGGCAGGAGAGCCATTGGTCCAGGCTTGAGGCCCCTGGTAGAGCCTGCAGCGGTAGGGTTCGCCATTAGGAGTCTTTGGTGGAATCGCATAGTGGGGTACTGGAAATATGTATGTGTTTGGGAAAGTCGACGTTAGACGTTTTGTGGTCGAATCGAATCGGTTCCGCAACCGAAGATATCATCACATCAACCGTCATCAACGAATTTTCCATCTTCTCAGAGAGGGAGAAAGGAGGAAATTCGAGGAGGAAAAAGATGAGAAGGAAAGGCAGAAATGCTACCAACACCCTCAACATCCCACGTATCATTTAAAAATATCTACGAGCCCGCAGAAGACTCCTATCTCTTCCTAGACACCCTCTCCTCCAAGTCCGAGACCACATTCCTACGAGCCAGATTCAGCCTCAAAACCAAAACCAACAACCCCAGCGCGCCTCCGCTCGCTATTGAGATAGGGACTGGTTCCGGAGTCGTTCTCGCTTTCCTTACCGCTCATGCAACCACCATCTTCGGTCGCGCAGAAATACTGACTCTAGGAACTGATGTTAACGGGTTTGCCTGTAAAGCGACCCGGCAGACGGTCATGACAACGGTTAGAGATGTCAACGGTCATCGGAGTGGAGATGTTGGAGATGTTCTAAGGGATGCTTCTCTATCTGCGATTTATCTCGATCCGTTGGTCGCAGATCTGGCTTCTCCTCTAAGAACGGGTGAAGTTGATATACTGGTCTTCAACCCACCATACGTGCCCACGTCCGAAATGCCCGCTCTCCCCGAGCAAGATACCTATGATGCGTCCCAGACACCAACCCACACATTCAAAAATGACTCTCATCTGCTATCTCTGTCGTATGCCGGGGGACCAGACGGCATGGCGACTATAGAAAGGTTACTTCAGGAATTACCGCGCGTATTGAGTGCTGATAGAGGCGTGGCTTATATTCTGCTTTGCGAGCAGAATAGGCCGGAGGAAGTTAAGGCAAGGATAAGAGGTTGGGGTGCAAACTGGGATGTGGAGACTGTCGCTCGCAGCGGGAAGAAGGCTGGATGGGAAAAATTGCAGATTCTCAGGATATGGCGGACTGGGGCTACAGATCTGGGTCCATGATAACTCAGTCTTTTCATTGCCGTTGCGTTGTTAACGGCAATTCAAATGCAACCACCCATCAAAAGAGGTACTAGAGTTTTTATTGTAGGCCAACACCAAATGAAAATAACTGTATCATCGCAACGTCAAAGCATTGTTGGAGATCTCACGTGCCAGTTACTCCAGATTATTTTCTTTTTTCTTTTGGACGCCGTTCACCTATCCTCCGTCAAATGGCAGAACTGTGGCCTTTCCCTCCCTCCTAGCTGACGAACATCATCACAACCTGTGATAGGGACTCGACCGCCGTAGAGACAAAATTGCGGTGTTGGTTCGTAGCCACTCGTGCTAAGAAATCCTCTGTAAACTAACAACTATTAACACCAGCCCCTCAGAATCCTCTCCCACCACCACGGCCTCTTCCTCTGAATCCACCTCCCCGTCCTCTTGGCCCCCCTCTGCCTCTGACTCTTGCGCTGCTCCCCCCTCTGTCAGTGGCCTCCTTCCGAGCCTTGTTCTTTGGCTTTGGCGCATCGTCAATCAAGAGTGTGTCGAGCGGTAGCGAGTCAGGAAGAATAAAATATCGAACCGTCGAGCCTCGAATATTGATTGTATCTAGAGAGATAGGATCGCGACCGCGCGCTGTCATCTTGACAGTCTTGAGATTGGTGTTCATCTGTGGAGATACGGATGTGATAGTGCCATGAATAATGGTACCTAGTGGTTTGTCAGTAAACCAAGACAGTGACCAGAAAAAAATCTGCCTTGTCGCACCATTCTTTAACTCAACCGTCACAGTCTCGTTTGCGCATTTCATCAGGAATCTAGAAGCAGTGACAAACCCATCAGTCAGGTCATCTCGGAGGTGGGCCTTTGGGGCAGAAAAGTTCAGCCATTGCAGTGCGCTGAGAGTGAGAGGAGGTTGGCTTACCTGACGAGCTTCATGTCGACAACAGGTGTTTCGACAGACCTTCACGTAGTAGTGGCTCTAGTGCTAGGTGTAGGTAGAAGAAGGATCGTGGGGTTTGGGGTTTGTGGTGGTTGTTGAAGTTCGCGCGTGGTCTTGGCGCGTGCTACGGAGTCTGTAATCCATCTTCAAGGGTAAATTCAGACACTGAGGATATATCAGCCCGGCTTCCTAATTCGCTTCGTTCAGTTGAAGCTCAACCAAAAAGTTGCCCAACGTAACTTCAGCCAAAGACATTCCAATTCCTCTTTTCTCACGTCTTCGCTTGCACTCGTTCTAGCTATTGCAGTGCAGCCTTAATTCATCATGTCTGCAGCGACAATGCTCTCTCGCGGAGGCATTCGACTAACGTCGAGCTGGAGTAGGAGGAGCTTGCCAGCTCTGCATGCTTTGGCGAGATATTACGCCTCCAAATGTACGTGTTATCCTGTATTATTTACCTATCCATTGGCTCAGCGTTATACTGACATCATCACCACCTAGCCTTCCCCCCTCACACCATCGTCACAATGCCTGCCCTTTCCCCTACGATGACAGCGGGAAACATCGGCACGTGGCAGAAGAAAGCTGGAGACACAATCGCGGCTGGAGATGTTCTCGTGGAGATCGAGACAGATAAAGCACAAATGGACTTTGAGTTTCAGGAAGAGGGCGTTCTGGCAAAGATATTGAAGGAAGCTGGGGAGAAAGATGTTGCGGTAGGAAATGTAAGATAGTTATGTAGCGCTCCATGGTATGTTATAGCTCGAGACTAACACCTAGCTAGCCAATTGCTGTTCTTGTTGAGGAGGGTGTAGATATTGCACCTTTTGGATCGTTCACGCTCGAAGACGCTGGAGGTGCAAACGCTCCCTCATCAGCTCTTAAGGAAGGAGCTTCTGATTCTTCTGAAACTTCGAGTACCTCTGCGTCGCCATCGAAAGAACCAACGTCAGTTGCACAAGAATCCGATTCCACAGGTGCCAAACTGCAGCCCAGTCTTGACCGAGAATATGCCGCAAGCCCAGCTGCAAAGGCGTTGGCATTGGAGAGGGGTGTGCCGATTAAGCAAGTTAAGGGCACTGGACCTGGTGGGCGGATAACCAAGGAAGACATTGAGAAATTCAAGCCTTCCACAGGGACTGCTGGTGGCTCCGCTGCAGGTCCGACATATGAAGACAAGCCAATCAGCTCAATGCGAAAGACAATCGCAGTCCGACTGACAGATTCAATGAACCAGTCACCACACTATTTTGTCACGGCAAGCATTTCGGTCTCCAAGCTTCTCAAGCTCCGCCAAGCGCTTAATGCATCCGGAGAGGGCAAATACAAATTGTCTGTCAACGATTTCCTTATCAAGGCATGCGGTGTTGCTTGCCGCAAGGTCCCTGCCGTTAATTCGAGTTGGCGTGAGAATGAGGGCGTCATCCGTGAGAACAAGACCGTGGACGTTAGCGTCGCAGTGGCCACGCCAACCGGACTCATGACGCCCATTGTCAAAGGCGTTGAGGGCCTTGGCCTTGAGAGCATATCCGCTCAAGTTAAAGATCTTGGCAAGCGCGCGAAGGACAGCAAGCTGAAGCCTGATGAGTATCAAGGGGGCACGTTTACCATCAGCAACATGGGGATGAACCCAGCTATTAAACAGTTTACAGCTGTTATCAACCCTCCTCAGGCAGGCATCCTCGCCGTTGGAACCACAACGAAAGTCGCCGTACCTGTGGAGACAGAAGATGGGACGAGCGTCGCATGGGACGAGCAGATTATTGTGACCGGAAGCTTCGACCACCGGGTTGTTGATGGTGCCGTAGGAGGGGAGTGGATACGGGAATTTAAAAAGGCGGTGGAGAATCCGCTGGAACTTCTGTTGTGAAGCACAATCTCTTGCTGTACAATTGATCCTCCTGTAGTCTAATTTCTGTCTGCACGGCACTTTGCTAGCTTCACTTTTTTTTTAGCTTATTCATTAGACTTATTCGATGCTGGTCCCAATTGTTAAGGCATAGTTGAAGGTGGTTTTGCCGTGCTCTTTCTATTGGTTGCATTGTGAAAGGTGCTATTTTAGAGTACATTTAGGTGAGATGTATTTTATCAACAGCACTGAAAAAGAAAAAAAAAAGGGAGGGGGGGAGGGGGCAAATTATATTCTTTCACTATGTACAAATACGAAATCATGCGGTGGCATCTAGCCCTAGTTTCTGAAGTTCTTCGCTCGCCTTCTCTGCGGCTTTTCTTTTTTCTTCTGCCTGAATCTGGTCTGGTCTGCGAACCGCAATATCCTTAGGCCGGAAATCGCTGAACATCCGTTTCAAGACCTTCTCAATGAGCCAACAACCCACATAATCCAAAATCATCACCGTGGTGATCGTGAACTTGAAGGCATCGCTGAACTTGACTAATCGAAGTTTCTCGTTTATCTCGGGGATGAATTCTGTGGAGCACGAAAAGGCTACACCAGAGACGAGAACAAGTCCCCAGTACATTCCGCGATTTTCACGTATAGACTCCCTAAAGGGACGACCTTGATAATTGATAGCGAAAGTGGAAATCTGCTGGATGAGCTGAAGAAGATAGACTGCGCTGTTGAGGAGGGAAGGTTCGAATTCCCTTTCGAGGTCAACGTCCCCGTTTCTCCTGCATTAAAGATGTTAGTGCGCGGAATTACGCAGCAGATTTGAAGGGAGAACCTACGGTTCAATGCGCTGAACGTAACTGGACATATAAATGAGAGTAGCAATGTGAACAGCGAATTGACCGAGAACAGAACCGATAATGTAAGGGTTGAAGATGTTTGGTTGTGGCCTTTCCTTGGAAAGTTGTTCGACAGGCTACATGGATTGTTATTAGCGAGTGGATCAGAGCCTCGGGACAGGACGCACATACCTTCGCCCGAGATATCGACAAGAAGCAAACACTCATGAGCATACCGCTAATCGTCACTTGGCCATCTCCAAATTTGATACCCTCCAGATAAAGCACACTCAAGCTGTAGGCACTAATTAGGCAGTTCAGTGCAAGGATCTTGTACATCTGGATTGTGGCCACAAGTGTACATCTGCCCTGTCGTATGATATTGGGGATAGCAACAACATTGGCAAGTTTGCTGGTAAAAGGCGCAGCAACCGAGGCATCACCAAGCTTGATAGTAGGGGGTTCATCATCATCGAGCTCTTGTTCCATAAGGCTTCCTGTAAGCTTGTCTGCCCACCCAGCGGCCATCTGTGACGCTTGCTGTTGGCGTTTCTGTTCAGGAGTCAGCTGCTTATTTGCCTCTAGTATGGCTTGAGCTCCAGGTGATGTGATGGTCTGGATTTCCTCGCTTTTGATCTTTGCCTCGGAGTTGACTCCCGCGGCTGCGGCTTTCTTCTCTGCTTCCCTTAGCATTGCCGCTTCGTAGTGAGGGTTTTGCGGTCCCGGTGGATACACATGAGCAATTTGTGCCGGTATAGGAGGTGCAGGTTGATTGAACCTTTTCATCAAAGATACCTGCTTTTCGTAAACTTCCTTCATCTTCGTGACCCGGTAGTGCTCGGCAATTTTGTTCAAAGCAGCTTCTGATCCATTCAAAAGGGCGACGCCAATGTGAGCTTGCTTCAACGCCCCAACGTCGTTTGTACCGTCACCACACATGAGCGTAGTATAGCCAGCATCCTTCAAACCAGTTAAGATATCCTCTTTCTGCTTCGGTGAAACTCGCGCATAGACCCAAGTGTGCCTCAGTAGCTGAATCAGTGCTCTCTCATTCTTGAACTTCGCAAGTGCATATCCCGTTACACAAAGGTCCTTGCTCTCCAAAATCACCAGATCAAGAGGTTGACTTGGATTGACCGGAATGTTGATCTTCTCGTCGACGCTCTTCCAAACCAAGTTCTCCCCTGAGGTGTCGTGTTCAGGAGCATCGAGAATCAAGACATCCCGATCGACGATTTCCACCTCTCTGGCCACATGGACCGCCGTCAGGGGATTATCACCTGTAATCATGACTACACGGTGGCTGCTTTCATTCAACATTCGAACGGCCTTCTTCGCGTCCTCCTTCAGAGGACATCTCAAGACCAAAAACCCAGCGAAAATGAGGTTACATTCGACCTCTTCCCGCTTCAAGTTGTTGATACGATTTTGTCCTAACTCGGATTCTGCTGATAGCCACTTATATCCTAAAGCAAGTACTCTTGAGCCATTCCTCGTGAAGTATTTAAAAGTCTCGTCGTAATTTGGCGGGGTGTTGACCAACATGGTTTGGATAGTCTCAGGTGCGCCCTTGACACCCACGAATGTGCCTTTGGTCTTCTTCGATGTCTGTGGGTTTATTGCAGTGACTGCCGCAACAGAGCTTTGGCGTTTTAACGCCGAGGAAAACTGAAATCGGCGCTTGATTTGCACAGTGTTCGCGTTAGTAGTATAAGCTGACCCTTTCGTGGCTGCCACAGCCTTGCTGGTCAGGGTATCGTTCCGACCCAGGGTCCAGCCCAATGACGATAGAGTAGCCTTCTCCATGGGATCTCCGACGACATCTCCTTCGTCAAGTTTGACGAGGGCATGGGCCGTTGCGAGAACAAGGGTAGTCTGCTGGCCTGACTGTACAACAGGGGTAAGGTGACTATCAGCACCATCCTTTTTAATTTTCACTTTGTTATCCTTCCCGCCCAGTCCGAGTCCTGCAATCCCTTCAACCACGAGATCCTCTCCGGTCAATGTCCCAGTCTTGTCAAAGCAAGCAATGTCAACTCTTCCAGCGAACGGGATACGGAAAGGCTCGGTGCAATAGATAGCATAACGACTTAAGGCTGCGAGACTAGTATTAACCGCCAGACTGAGCTCCATCGGCAATTCCGGCGGTACCACACTAGTAACAATCAATACACAGTCAAGAAGGAGCTTTGACCGTTTTCGGTCCTTGGCCACACCCTCCTGCCAGACATACCACGAAGCGGCGATGGCGAAGATAAGCAGGAATAGGATGAAAAGAAGAGCTTCCACATTATTGGCTGACACACGTTCGGTAGAATAGATCATTGTTCTGACCAAGCTCCCCTGACTGGTTTCAAATCCCGTTTTGACAACAATAGCCATGGCACCTTTATCGGGAGGTGGTTGGACACCAGAAACAACGACCGGGATGGTTTCTGGTGCATCCTCACTAGTATTCCCATGCGTGACTTGAAGAACCTTAGTACCACCATACAAGAAGGCATTCTTGTCTAAGCCTTCAGGGTCGATGGGGGCATCACTAGGGCGAAGCTGGATAGAGTCCTTTAACAGAGGTGTACTCTCTCCAGATAACATGGCCTCATTGACGATAACAGTACCCTCAATCAAAAGCATATCGCAGGCGATCCCGCTGTCTTCTTTCGTTCGACCAACAGATACAAGATCTCCCGGGAGAAGCTTATCGCTCTGGATTTCCGTCCATTTATTGAGGCGGTAAACCCAGATATCGTAAGGCTTTATGCTCATCCCTCGAAACTCGTTAAGCGTCCGTTGTCTCTGCCATACCACGGTACTCTCGAAAGCCACAAGCATAAATAGCGTGAACAACGAGTAGTACCAGTATTCATCCAGCATCCAGAGGCCGACACAGAAGATCTGAAAGACGAAGAAGGGCGCAACAGCATGCTCTTTGAAAAGTTCCGTGAAGGTCGGTACCGGGATATCGAAAGTGTTATCGCCATAATGCTGCTGAAGATGACTGATCTCTGCTGCAGATGTAAGGCCATGGGATTGTTGGAAAGTTCGCATTAACGGCTTGGGGTCACTGTCGAGAGCATATAATAATGGAGTGAAGGCATTCTTCTCAGGCACATAGAGAAACCGTCGTTTCTGGAACAGAAACGATATGTTGTCTAAGTCGGCAGTCTTTCAAGAGTTAGTTGATATATCTAAATACTGCAAAAGAGGGGCTTAAGTACCTTTTCATGTATTAATGGGCAGATCTCAGGGGAACCGGCATTCGCCACAGGTATGACCTTAATCAATTTCGCACTGCGAACATCATTCGCAGCTATAGAAGTGAATAGTGACTTCAAGCCCACATTCCAATGCGTACTCAGCCATGTCAATGCTTGTAAAGTAAGGATCGTCCCCACCCAGACAAATGTCCATTCGGAGCTTTGTATGTGCCTTTCATATCTTTCAGGTGAGAAGTAGAAGGCGAGGAACGCGGGCCACGCAAATAGAAATGGCCATACGTAAGTGTGCAAATAGTATGGTAATGGATTATGTAGAGTCGCTGACTTTATCTGGGGATTATCGACTAGGGAAGGCCTGCAAATCATGTTAGCAGGATGAGCATGGCTAGATTCAATTAACCTTACATGATATGAATTAAGGAGAGACAAGCTCAGCGCGAAAGCGCTAAGTGATATCAGAGTCTATTGCGGTCTATATGAGAGGAAAGAGTCTTCCTTGATGGCCCTTATCGAAGAGGTCAGGGATATCATGTAATCGCGACTCCTCCGCAGTGAAAGTTGAGAGATGTGTCTTGTCTTTTGCGCAGTTACCATACTTGGCCTAGCAGCAAGTGATTGGTTTGTAGCACGTGACTTCCTTTATTTTTTGTCGGGTTTCTTAGAATGCAGGCGTATTCCCGACTCGCAAACAAACAGCCTTCCTGGTTTGGCGGGATACTTCTAGATATTGACATGGTTTCTCATTGTGTACTTGTATGCATATACATACGTACATACATTCATGCAACAAACCCCACCACCTCAAATTCCCATCTCACGCAGCCCTCTTTCATTCTAACTTACTCCTCAGCCTCCACCTCAACACCCGTATCCAATTCCTCGAACCTCCTCAGATCCATCGGCTTCTCCAACAGCGGCAACACATACGGATCGAACGTCTTCCAGTACGGGTTCTCGAGGTGGTATTTCTGCGACTATTTCTTCCCTCAGTCTATTTTCCCGATCCCTTCACTAGTTTTGATTCATTTTCTTCAAACTTTTTTATTTGGAAGGGGCGAAGGATAGAGGAAGGAACAAACATACGCTTTCCTGTTCATACCGCTCAACTATCGTGAAGGCTCGCGGGTCTTTGTGGTCTTGCATCACGAACCAGGAGATAGTCTCCTGGTCCTTGGTGTAGACCCGGCTGGCTTGGATGAGCTTCGCGCGGAGCTTGCGGATGCAGGCTTCGTCGTCTTTGGCGTAGAGGTGTACTACGATTGTGTATGCCATTTTCTTAGTATGTTTTTATGTGTGTGTGTGCTTTCTTTATGGCGATGGAGGTTTTAATCTTTCAATTGCCTTTTTGTTCGAGTATGGGAGGATCTGGGAAGGGTTTATGAGGGAATTGAGGGCATTTTCGTATTTTCAATGGAGGGGGCAAACTAATAACGCGTGCTTTGCTTGGGATGGCATGGTGATGCTGGAGGTAGGTGGCCCGAATTTTCTGGGGACCCCCTCGTCTATCGCCTTGTGGCTACAGTAGCGTCAATTCCTCGGCGAAATTACGGCGGATTTCACTGGAACCAAGCAACAGTTGGAGTTGGGGTTAAGCAATTGAACGATTGACAGACTTGCTGGTTACTTTTTATTGCAGTTCGCTGCAATAAAGTGAATAACTTGAGCCGCTGATGTTGCCGCACGAGGCTTCGTATTTCATAAACATCCGTACTTGTACTGTAATATGATCCAAGTATTGTCCTTCTTTTGCACATACTCTCATGTTCAGTTGAAAAACACCAGCATCTTCACACCTCGAATTTGATTTGACGATTGGGATCGAAACTATGGAGGTGGTTCACATGAAGCCTGGAGAGGTAGCTATGCTAGGTAAGGGATTGGGAAGGTCTTGGCTAATAGAATAGGTCCTTTGGAGCTCGGGAGACCGAGGATGTCATAATGGGAACACGTTTTTCTCTAGCCTTATGCGTATTTGTTTTGATGTGATTGGCAGCGCTAGTGCTCAGATATACCCATGGTAAGTGTACAATCTTGGGTAATGACGATGCCCCGCGACACGTCGGTATCGCATGTTGATATCTACTCCCCTCCTTCACCTCACTGAGTATGACAACCATCACGTCGCGATAGTCCCTCAAATACAGCTTCAGCGCTACTCTTCCGCCATCAGCATATTATTATTATTTTACTCAAGATTTAGCTGTGTTGCGAATCTACAAGTGAATTTTTTGCTGTAATGTTTCCCTCGCTTTGTTTCTTAACTCATTTACGGAGTAGCTTACTTTGCCGCCCGTAGATCGCGCACTTTTTATCTTTCAACACAAGCAAGGCCGTATCTACGCGTCCGTGTTGCGCAAGAGCTAGAACTTTGAAATGTCGTCCTTCTTAACCGACCTATTCAACTCTATCTTCATTCCCGGACCAACTCACACTCTTCTTGTCGCGACAAACGCTTCTTTCGCGTGCCTTCAGCTTGTTCTGGCCGTCCTCTTTATCGCGACTTACAGCATCCACTTCTTCATCCTGTCTGGCCTTTGTGGGGGCCTTTGGTGGGCGATCAACTGGTTTGTCGCTGAGCTGGCTGCTGCAAAGCAGAAGGAAGATGAGGCCGAGCGCCTAAGGAATCTCAGAAAAGGGAGGGAACGCCAAGTCAGCCCCGTAGAGGGCTCCGAAACAGAAGGGGAGACGGCCGTAAGAGGAGTCCAAGAGGGTAGTAAGGATGGTGGCAATGAGGCTATTAAGGAGGTTGAGCCCCTTCCGGCACCGCAGGCAGAGGCAATACGTAAGAGGAGAAGCCTAGCTGGTGAGATGAGCACTGAGGATGAATGGGAGAAGGTGGAGGAGGAAGCCGGCAAGGATAGATAGGGTTAGACGTAGGTTGGCGTGTTATATGTTCTGGAAGTGCGGTTTTGAGTATACCCCAGCCATGTCAGATGAGTTAAAGTGGAAATCACGCAAGTGGATCAGGAGTGTATACAGCATGGATTTGGTAATCTATCTAGCTCGAAATCCCATGTTTTTCTCTCAACACCACGCCTAAAACGTAAACACAAAACCCTTACGAAGTACCACTTTGATAATAGACACATGTAAACACAGATCTAGGCCCAGTATAATCCGTCAAAACCTACATTCTTTCTTTGTATCATTCTTGGCTTGGTGATTGTTGCATCTATCATATGACTATCACATGATGCTACCCTATGCGGCTGACGCGTTGTGCAGGGATCTTAGTTTCTGCCAAAGTGCTATTGTTCTCTCAGATTATCTGAATTAGGGACAGATGATCGCTACTAGAACCCGCAATCGGATATCAGTCTTAGATTTCGAGTTCTGCGGGCAAGTGGGCCGGATCTCTTGCAATGACTGAAGGCGCTTACCCCCTAAAGGCGAATGGACACGACGGTGAAGATAGTAAAGGAGACTCGCCACATTTAGACCTTCAATCGAATCTATCTGTGGATAAGGAAGACTTGGTTTCTGGACGGGACTGGATGGACATCAATATGGAAGTTGCAGAGGCAGAATCTCACGATGAAGACACAGATGGTGAGAAAGGAGATTCGGGTTACTCTGCTATGCCTGGTGGTAACACTCAGGAGTTCGACTTCACTGGAGCGACTAATTCTCAGGATGCGTCAGCTGCTGGGGATTCCGTTCCAGAAACACCTACAATTCTAGTTCAGTCGCCTGATGATCCCAAGGACAAAGACCTTCCTCCTATTCCTGCAGAAGAACATTTACATCACAACATTGAGTCAAGGGCTCAACCACCAGTTCGGAAGTCCTCACGTCACTTTTCAACTACCTCACCTTCTTTTACAACCCCGGAGGCTTCGCGGCATCGGTCTGGATCCCAATCAACAGTTGCTACAAATGGAACACCAAGTAC
Organism: Sabuloglossum arenarium; assembly: GCA_022345705.2. Classification (NCBI taxonomy): domain Eukaryota; kingdom Fungi; phylum Ascomycota; class Geoglossomycetes; order Geoglossales; family Geoglossaceae; genus Sabuloglossum; species Sabuloglossum arenarium. Next base: position 131,137 of record JAJDMY020000878.1, read on the forward strand.
GGCAACTTTAAGTCAGATGGTCTTTGTTGTGTCGGCGCTGGAGAATATTGCCGCTTCAAAGGAAGCCAGGAAGCGGAAGCAGCTAGGAGACTCGGTGCGAAGGGCTCTCGCGGCAATCAAGCAGTCTGATCCCCATCTCCCAGATGCCGAAATAATTTTTGAGCCATTGCAACTTGCTACATTGGCAAATAGCATTCCTTTGGCAACGGTAGCCCTGGATTGTATCGGCAAACTCATAAGCTATTCTTATTTCTGCGCCCCTTCGATTCCAAACACCCCGCAGCCTTCGAATACGGAAGATGAGCCTCTCTTAATCGAGCGTGCGATTGAGACGATCTGCGACTGCTTTCAGGGGGATGCTACACCAGTAGAAGTACAGCTGCAAATCATCAAGTCTCTGCTTGCTGCAGTTCTCAATGACAAGATCGTCGTTCATGGGGCCGGATTACTGAAGGCCGTTCGGCAAACATACAACATATTCTTGCTTTCAAAATCAAGTGCAAACCAGCAGATTGCTCAGGGCACGTTAACCCAGATGGTCGGCACGGTATTTGAGAGGGTCAAAACCAGATTGGCAATGAAGGAAGCTCGTTTGAACCTGTCGAGACTTCACAAGGGGATCGAAAATCAGAGCGAAGCCACCCTGGATACAAACAGCAGCAATGTGGATGGAGATGGAATAGCCACAGAGTACCCCGTAGATGTGCCATCTGAGGCTGCATCTACCGTTGCCTCTGAGAGCCCAGTTAAGAGAATAGCAGTTGAGAAGATCACGCTTCAAAGCTTTGAAAATCGGAAAAGCTTTGATGATGAGCGAATTAACGAAAACGCACCAACCATGGTGACTCGAGTCAAACCCCAGAAAAATCTGCGGGTGGTGTCAGGTCAGAGTCAACAAGCAGCCGGCGGGATGGAAGACGGTGATGGCTCCGCTGAAGAAGTAGAAGACGAGATTTACATCAAAGATGCATTCCTTGTTTTCCGGGCAATGTGTAAGCTCAGCATCAAGACTTTGCCAGCCGAGCAATTGTTGGACTTAAAGTCCCATGGCATGCGATCAAAGCTTCTTTCGCTACACCTTATCCACTCCATTCTCAAGAACCACATACTAGTCTTCACATCACCCCTTTCAACTATCCGAAGCAGCAATAGCAACGAGCCAACAAGTTTCGTCCAAGCAGTCAAGCAATACCTCTGCCTCAGCTTGAGCAGGAATGGTGCAAGCTCCGTCAATCGAGTCTTCGAAGTCGGCTGCGAGATATTTTGGCTCATGTTGAAGAATATGAGAGACATGTTAAAGGTGAGCTACTGGTATCTCCTGTTCTACTCGATGTCTGCTCACTTACTGGCTTGATAGAAAGAGATTGAGGTGTTCCTCAAGGAAATATATCTCGCTATACTAGATAAACGAAATGCCCCTGTCGCCCAAAAGCAGCACTTAATGGGGGTGCTGGAGCGATTGTGCGCTGACCCGAGGGCTCTTGTGGAGATATATCTAAACTACGATTGTGATAGGACGGCCTTGGATAATATGTTCCAGAGGTTTGTATTTGTTATTATGTTCCTATTAAAACATGGACTAACATACCCAGACTGATCGAGCATCTCTCTCGAATATCGAGTGCCTCAGTAAATGTGACGCTATTGCAGCAGCAGCAGTACCTAGAACAACATCTAAAAGCTCCAAGTGGAGCCTCGGAATGGCAAAATCTAGGGACACTCCCTCCATCCCTCGCCACTGCGAATATCAATAGTATACAGGACTCCGAGTCCGCATTTCCCATTGAGTACGCCTTGAAGCACCAGTCATTGGAGTGTCTCGTGGAAACATTACGATCGCTCGTGAATTGGTCTCAGCAGGGCATAGCTGACGCTACAGCACGATTGCAGGAGTCTCATTCGAGAAACTCCGTGGAAGATTCTCGGGAATCTTTGGAGAATCCCAACCCACTCACCAGCATTTCTACTCCGAAAATGTCAAGCGCGGAGACTCCAACAGGGGCTTCTACTCCGATTACTCAGTTCGCAGACGACCCAAGTCAGCTCGAAAAGGCTAAACAACGCAAAACCGCTCTGATAAATGGAATCAAGCAATTCAATTACAAGCCGAAACGAGGTATTAAAACTCTTCTAGATGAGGGCTTTATCAGGAGCAATTCTCCCGAGGAAATTGCGCGGTTTCTTTTGCAAAATGACCGTCTTGACAAGAAGATGATTGGGGAATACCTTGGAGAAGGGGAGCCTCAGAATATTGCTATCATGCATGCATTTGTGGATGCAATGGATTTTTCGAAAACGCGGTTTGTGGATGCGCTTCGCCGATTTCTTCAGAGCTTTCGACTTCCAGGAGAAGCCCAAAAGATAGACCGTTTTATGCTCAAATTTGCCGAGCGGTACATCACTGGCAACCCTAATGCCTTTGCCAACGCAGACACTGCATACGTTCTTGCGTACTCTGTTATCATGCTCAATACTGATCAGCATAGCAGCAAACTTAAGGGTCGGAGGATGACTAGAGAAGACTTCATCAAAAATAATCGAGGCATCAATGACAGCGCAGACCTTCCGGATGAATATCTTGCTGGTATCTTTGAGGAGATTGCTGGCAATGAGATTGTTCTGGATACGGAACGTGATAGTGCAGCTGCCCTTGGTCTGACTGCTCAGACTAGCGGGATTGCGGCAAATATTGGACAGGCATTGGCGACTGTCGGGCGGGATCTCCAAAGAGAAGCCTACGTTCAAGCATCAGAAGAGATGTCGAATAAGACAGAGCAACTGTTTCGGAGTCTTTTGCGGGCCCAGCGGAGGAATGCCTCAAAACCAGCGCTCTCACGGTTCATACCTGCCTCGTCATTTAGGCACGTTGGCCCTATGTTTGAAGTTACGTGGATGTCTTTCCTTTCTGGCCACTCTGGGCCAGCTCAGGATACACAAGACTTGGAGACTATCAAACTGTGTATGGAAGGCTTAAAGCTGGCTATCCGCATTGCATGCCTATTTGAACTTGAAACCCCACGAGTTGCCTTCGTATCGGCCCTGGCTAAATTTACTAACCTTAACAACTTAAGTGAGATGATGCCAAAGAACGTGGAGGCGCTCAAGGTGCTATTGGAGGTTGCTCAAATCGACGGCAACTTCTTGGGGGGGTCATGGAGAGACGTTCTTACTTGCATCAGTCAGCTCGAGCGGTTCCAGCTCATCTCTGGTGGTGTAGATGAAGGATCTATCCCTGACGTGTCACAAGCCCGCATTGTCCACCAGGAGAGGCCTGAGTCCGCTTCATCGCGGAAATCCATGCAGGCTGGCCGTCCACGAAAGCCTCGTTCGATGGCTGACAATAGGTCAGGTAGCAGGAATACAAAGTATCTCCCTAATGTTGCGCAAGAAAGCCGCTCGAGAGAGGTGATCATTGCAGTGGATAGGATATTCACGAATACCGGAAATCTCTCTGGTGATGCAATAGTTCACTTTGTCCGAGCTCTGAGCGAAGTGAGCTGGCAAGAGATCCAATCGTCGGGCGAAAGCGAGTCTCCGAGAACATTCAGCCTCCAAAAGCTGGTGGAGATCAGTTACTACAATATGAACCGGGTTCGGTTCGAATGGACAGCCCTGTGGCAAATCCTTGGGGAGCACTTCAATCAAGTCGGTTGCCACACGAACCCAACTGTAGTTTATTTTGCCCTAGACTCGCTTCGTCAACTCTCTATGCGCTTCATGGAGATTGAAGAATTGCCTGGATTCAAGTTCCAGAAGGATTTTTTGAAGCCCTTCGAACATGTCATAACAAATAGTAGCGTGGTTGCGGTGAAGGATATGGTCCTCCGCTGCCTTATTCAGATGATTCAAGCACGCGGCAACAATATTCGTTCAGGCTGGCGAACCATGTTTGGGGTGTTCACAGTTGCTGCAAGAGAACCCTATGGTAAGTAAACCTCATTGAAAAAGCAAGCCTTCAATATATCTAACTCGGCGAGTAGAGGGTATCGTCAACCTTGCCTTCGACAATGTCACGCAGATATACAATACTCGATTTGGTGTCGTGATATCCCAGGGGGCATTTGCAGACCTGGTAGTATGTCTAACAGAATTCTCTAAAAACCAGAAATTCCAGAAGAAGTCTTTACAGGCGATAGAGACCTTAAAGACTACGATCCCAAAGATGCTGAAGACACCGGAGTGCCCACTGTCACACACGACTGACACAAGCAATGATGGATTGAGGCAGACATCCCAAGGCTTGCTGAAACAGCCAGTCAGGGCAACTTACGAAGAGCAATTTTGGTTCCCAGTTCTTTTTGCGTTCCACGATGTTTTGATGACTGGAGATGACCTAGAAGTTAGATCACGGTAAGTCAGGCCTAGATTGCGTAGTCGGGATTTAGACTAAACAGTGTTGATAGCGCTCTCACCTATCTATTTGACTCACTCCATAAGTATGGTGGCGATTTCCCCCCTGAATTCTGGGATATGCTGTGGCGACAGCTTCTATACCCTATCTTTATGGTTCTGAAGTCAACGTCTGAAATGTCTAAAGTCCTGAATCACGAGGAGCTCTCAGTCTGGCTATCAACAACAATGATTCAGGCGCTGCGAAACATGATTGCGCTCTTTACTCACTATTTTGAGTCACTCGAATACATGCTGGACAGATTTCTTGATCTTTTAACCCTATGCATATGTCAAGAAAACGACACTATTGCACGTATAGGCAGCAACTGTTTGCAACAGCTGATTCTACAGAATGTCACGAAATTTGAGCCGGAGCACTGGACAAAGATTGTGGGAGCGTTCGTCGAGTTGTTCGATCGGACTACTGCATACCAGCTGTTTTCTGCAGCAACCTCCTCATCTGGGTCATCGCTCTCTTCCAATGTCGGTGCAGTATCCAAAGCACCCGTCTCTGCTGAAGGCTTCTCGAATGATCTTCAACTGACGGCCACTCCAACTGAAGAAGATCCACCAATGAGTACGGGAGCAGAAAACTCCCTAAAGATAAATGGGCTGCCCTTGCCGAGTGGCTCAGTGGTCGTGACGGAGGACATGGGTAGCGCATATGAGTCGGGCCATCAACGCGCCACTTCTTTGAGCCAAAAATCAATAATAACTGAGCTTGAAGATTACAAACCGCATACTGGGGTTCAGCAACAGCCGGTAGTGGTAACGGCAGCCCGGCGAAGATTCTTCAACATGATTATTACGAAATGCGTCCTGCAATTGTTAATGATTGAAACGGTCAATGAGCTTCTTTCGAACGATACTGTATATGCCCAAATACCTAGTCCAGAGCTTCTTCGATTAATGGCCGTTTTAAAGAAGAGCTTTTTGTTTGGTAAGAAGTTCAATGCCGATAAGGAACTGCGTATGCGGCTTTGGCGAGAAGGTTTTATGAAGCAGCCTCCAAATCTTTTAAAGCAGGAAAGCGGAAGCGCTGCGACATACGTGAGTATCTTGCTCAGGATGTACCACGATGAGGGAGCAGAGCGGAAGCGAAGCCGTTCTGAAATTGAGGCTGCATTGATACCGTTAGTTCCCCTTCTTACTAATGTAGGTGGGAAACCGCTGATGTGCCGTTTTTGATTCAGTCTTTGCGATGATATCATCCGCAGCTACACATTGCTAGATGAGGAGACTCAACAACGTAATATCATGGCATGGCGACCTGTTGTTGTGGAGGTGATGGAAGGCTATACGAACTTTCCAAGGGAAGGCTTTGAAAAGCACATCGAGACGTTCTACCCTCTTGCTGTGGATTTGTTAAACAGGGATCTTGGGGTCGATGTCAGACTTTCTCTGCAAGGGTTGTTGCGCCGCATCGGCGAGATTAGAATGGGCATGGCGCCAGCGCCGACCCCTATTACCCCCACCAACCCTGCCAACCCCTTTCCATTAAATGGAAGGCGAAGTAGCAAAGGGAGGTAGACAGTTAGAAATTCAAATGCATTTTTGTTAAGATACTCTGTGCGGTATCCCATTCTTCCATCTAGCTTGCTTCCCAACCGTTCACTGAGTATCATCCGCTTACTAGAATTTGAGGATGCTGTCAACTTCTCCAAGTGCTCCTGAGGTTCGCGTATCAAATTTTTTTTGTTTATGTGCCATCGCCGAGGCTCAGCTGCGAGGCTCGCTAACCTAACCTGAAATTAAATTTGGCGCGTGGACTTTTCTGTCCGAGCCTCAACCACTTCATCTTCTCCCTCATTCCCATTGACCCGAAATCCAGCTTCTTCATTCTTCATCAACCATCTAAAGCTGTCCCTTCAATCAGAACCTATTCAGGATGTTCACTACACGCCAAACTTTCACTTCGTTGCAGAGACGAGCTTTCTCAGTCTCCGCCAGGCAGGTACACAATTGCCTCACATTATATTGCTTTTGCCTCGTCAGGTTGCTGCATCGAGAATTGAGATTTCAGATGGCCAGGTACTGACATTGTGTTCAATAGTCATCTAAGGTGACCGTTTTAGGTGCATCAGGCGGTATTGGGCAGCCACTGTCGCTATTGTTGAAGCTCAATCCTCGGGTTACAGAGCTTGCTCTCTACGACATTCGCGGCGCACCAGGCAAGTTTGAAAGCCACAGCGATGAATTCAGATAGTAGTTGTAACATGAAAGTTCTCCCACAGGAGTTGCCGCCGACATCTCCCACATTAACACCAACAGCAAGGTAATACCCCCAGATTTGGGAATGAAAAACCATCGAATTAATGATATAAAAGGTTACCGGCCACCACCCAACCCCCGAAGGTCTTCGAGAGGCTCTCAATGGGACTGAGATTGTGCTCATCCCTGCTGGTGTTCCTCGCAAGCCTGGAATGACTCGTGACGGTATGGTTACTGTTAGTCACTTACATGTTGAGGATCACCACTGATTGCTCTGTAGATCTGTTCAATACTAATGCATCAATTGTCCGCGACTTGGCCAAAGCCGCAGCTGACTCCGCTCCTGATGCCAACATTCTCGTCATATCGAATCCTGTAAGCTGTCCTGAAACAACAGAATTTAAACGTGTTATATCTCCTTTACTAACCTTTAAAAAATAGGTAAATTCCACTGTGCCTATTGTTGCCGAAATCTTCAAGGCTCGCGGCGTGTACAACCCAAAGCGCCTCTTTGGTGTGACCACTCTGGATGTCGTTCGTGCTTCCCGCTTTATCTCTGAAGTAAAGGGCACCAATCCCGCCAACGAGAATGTTACTGTCATCGGCGGTCACTCCGGTGTCACCATTGTCCCTCTTATTTCACAATCTAACCATCCCAATATCTCTGGTGAAACTCTCGACAAGCTCGTCAATCGGATACAATTCGGCGGTGACGAGGTCGTGAAGGCAAAAGACGGTGCCGGCTCCGCTACTCTCTCCATGGCAATGGCAGGAGCAAGGTTTGCCGAAAGTTTGTTGAAGGCATCGCAGGGACAGAAGGGTGTCATCGAGCCAACATTCGTCGAGAGTCCGCTCTACAAGGACAAGGGCATTGATTTCTTCGCATCGAGAGTAGAGCTAGGCTCTAAGGGCGTCGAGAAGATCTATCCCATCGGCAAGGTCAACGACCATGAGCAGAAATTGATCGACGCTTGTTTGGTCGACTTGAGGAAGAACATTGAAAAGGGTTCGTTTTCATAATTTGTTCTTTTTCTGTGGTACTCTGATCGCTCATTGACGATCACTCGGCATCGACGAGAAGCTGACTTTTAACATGATGAACAGGTGTTACATTTGTGAAGCAGAACCCAGGCTCTTAGAGCGCTCGTGAGGCTAGGAAACCAAGTTTGGCAATTGTCAATATTGTACAATGAAAGAACTGATTGAAAAGAGTTACTTGGATGCGTTGGGCGGTTGTATCTTGTCATTAGGGTGGAAGAGGGGAAAACTAAGCCACAGGGCAGGAAGAACGTAGATCTCTCTGTTGTGCAGCACCATAATGCTCCTCATCTATCTTCATTATCTGATCTCCCTACTCCATCCATCATTTTTTTTTGCTTTTGTACAGGGGCCCCACCCTTGTGAAATTGCATTTTTATTTTGTGCGCTTTTCTATTTATTTTCTACGTACTGCATGCTTCTATTGCATTGCTACGTTTTTCGTGCCACCACGCCACCCCGCTGGCCGCCCAGAGCAAAAGGGTTGCCCTGTCTGAGCGTTGCCTTTTACCCGTCCTTCATTCCTTTTCCTTCGGCTTCCCTGAACCGTCCCACACACTCTCTCCTTGCATGTTCGTCAATCTGCCGGTCAACGACAAGGGCGATGTTGCCTTGCAGTGCCCCCTAATGCAACGCTACGAACCCCACCTCCACAGCAATCCTTCGGTGCCCTATTCACCGTACTCAAGCAATCTACGGGAAAGCGAGGCGGTGGCGATGGCAAAGACGATAAATGAGCTCACGGTAGGCAAATATTAACATAATACAGGATAGCACACAGTTTGCGATACGCCGACCAATCAGTGCGGTTCTTGGTGATCCGTTCGCCTTGTGCAGGCTTTCTATGCGACGTCTAATGTGACGCATCCATCGATATCCATCCACACCGTGACTCCCGGAGAAGAGACGTTGAAAGCCCCAATAATGCAACAGAGTAATCACTATCTACAGACCTACAGACAGAGTTGCCTGGCTAACTGACAAATCGGCATACTGACACATAATACTCTACGCCTCCTTTTTTGGTTCTGCGCCCCATGGCTCGGAGCCCCACGGTTTGTTTGGGTTCGGTGCCGCATTGCCCCAAGTATCTATAAGCAGAGAGGAGCTATTTTGCCTGTTCTTGTTTTATTTTGTTTCTTTTCTTGTTTTCTCTAATTGGTTGGATATTGTTGGATTCGTTATCGCTGCTCGCCGCTTCCTTTCAATCCTTTCTCTGGGGCGACCTACCGGCTTGGTAGAGAATGCATTCGAGGGCTGTAGAGAGGGAATCGAGGTATTCGTTGAGTGATATAGAGGGGGCACATTCTACATCACGGACGATCGACTACTTTTGGAGATGGAGGGGAGGGGGACGAAACGAACATCTGTCCTGTGCCCATATTCTGTCTTATTTTTCTTGGTCTTTTCTGCTCAAGGCTTTTGTCGATAGGGCGCCTTTTTTGGTTCTTTCGTCGTTGGCATTTAGCTTTGCCTCAGATATTTCTACGAGTTATAGGCTACAACAAGAGGGCTCTCACAAGGCGAGCGAGTATTTCTTTTTTCACTCTCTCTCTCTATCTTCTCTCTACCTCTGCCGCATTTTCTGTTTACGAGGAGCGCCTTGAGAAGGAGCAACAAGTCACAAGTTCCCCAAGAAATTTTTTTCAGGTGATGGGTGATTGATGGGTCGACGTTGACTAAAAAAAAGTTTAAAAAAAAGTACTTGCGCATCGTCCGACGTCAGTGTCAGTTGTTCACAACGGCACCAGGACCAGGATATCCCCCGTCATCTCGTTTCCAATACGTTTCAGCAGTTAAGAGAGATCTCGCGGATGGTTTTTACATTTTGCTTGCATGCCGCATACGTGGCATACCCGCGTCGGTCCGTTCGTCGCAGGAGAAAGTAAAACGAATGTAGACTTTCGCATGTAGAAGAGAGTCCAACAGTTGGTTGGGGGGGGGGCGTGAGAGTTTTGTGGAGGGCATTAATCACATACCCTGCCCTCAGATACTATAACCCTATCTATTCCACCTTACTCACTCACATGTCTCCTCCTAAAAACCCCAACCCAGCAGCAGAAAAAAAAAACCCCCGCCAACGTCCATGACACACACCGAGTTGATCCCTTGTCGGTTCGGTCGGTCGTCGGGGGAGGGGCCCAGCCCCGCGCCGCCGCCCTGTAGGTAGCCTTCCATCATCGGCGCAGCCATCGAAACCCCACCCCACCCAAAACCCTGAGTTTCTTTTCCCTTCATGTCAGATATTGGATGAGGAGTTGGTTAATGGAAGGTGGTGAGGAGGATGTGATGGATGCAGAGTGGCGCGGGAGAAGGGTGAGGGTGACGGTCGGTCGGGAATACCTGATAATAGCTAGCTGATGATGCAAGCACGTACGCCTCTGATATGCAAGATTGAGCTGTGGCATACGGCGTCGTGGGCTATTCCCCCTCCCCCTTTTTCTTTTTCTTGCTTCATTTGGATAATAATAGTAATATATTCGCGTATTGCGACAAGCTACGCCTCCCAGGACGCGTAGATCGAGGCAAAAGATTTCCATCTTCTGATTCTGATTCTGCCTTGGGAGAATCTTTGGATTCTAATATTAAAGATTACTCTTATTCGTTATTTGCATTGTATTTGTACGGTATGGGTTGTAAAGGCCAACAATGCCCGCCGGATGCGAGCGGCGGGGAAAAGGCCATTAGACATTACTTTGTCCTTCGCTAAAGAGAGGGAGTTGGTGTGTAGGATGACCAAAGCAAAAAAAGTGAGAAAAAACATAACCGAACAATCGTGTATATCTCCGCTGTAAGATGGTGTATAGAGAAAATTAAAACGACGCCGCTGCTTATGCTACAGAGATCATTACATGCGCCATCGTTGGTATACTCGTATCCAGTGCTCCCATCTGTCCCCCCTCCCATAAAGAGAACGCCGCCTTTGCCATGAAAAATCCCCTCCATAAGGAATGACGTGAAATGTAGTAAGATGGTTATTGGTATCAGGTCGTGAAGAAGAGGTAGAAAGCAAAAATTACACATCCAACAAGTACGAGCGCTATGAAAACATGATGTTGAACAAATGATGGAGATGAAAATGATATGTCGCCTACGCCGTTGAATATGTTCTAGCCCAAAACATAATGTCGCATGACCGTTTATCCCATAAACACGATGAGCAGAATGGGGCACACCTTTCAAGCCCCAGAGATCTGGTGACTCTTCGGTGGATGCACGTTATTCGATTCGCGATGATCAGGTATACCGATGCCACGCTGATAGTGTATCACCTGAGACCCGCCTGGTGTAGCGGATGCCGGACTGGGGTCTTCAATGTATGATGCAAAATCCCATGCGACGCGCCCACCCGGATTCCCGTCCTGGTTCTGAGCCGAATGCATGTGCGATTGCGGCCACGGACTGGATGTGTTGCTGGTAGGTAGCGGTCCCGCCGCCGGAACAGCCACTCGCAGCTCAGGCGGTGCCCCTACCTGCTGTTTGATATTTGGGGACATCGCTGTTGTGGTAATCCCAACGGCGTACACAGATGAACTAGTAGAGCCAGTTGTTGACCGTGGAGAGGCAGTGATATGGCGGTCTATGTTGTTGGAGCCTACTTCGGTCACGTTTGTGACTCCAGTTGCTCCGTTTCCGTACCCGCCGGAGCCCGCTGGAGTAAGGAGAGCACCAGCAGTTGAAGAATAGCTCGCGGACTGGTTCTGGTTAGCAATAAGAATGTTCTGTTTGTGCATGGAATTCTTACATATTTGCCAATGATCTTTTTGAGAGCATGCGCCAGTATCTTCCACGGAAAGACTTTGACGTCTTTTTCGATGTTCCTCGGCTTCGGGTGTGGAAATGCCATAATGAGCTTGAAAAAATCCTCGCTGTCAGACTTCGCTTTCGAGACTGTAAGCGGTCTGAAGCCTTCTAAGTTCCTCCGGATTCGGTTCTTCTCCTCGACTGTAAACCGTACGGCCACTAGAGATTCCAATAGGTATATCGTGTCCACGCTCGTAACATAGCACTCTTTCTTCTCCTCCCACCAAATGCAACTGATGCAAATGCTGTTTGGAGGTCGTTCGTTTGGTGCAACAGCGCTAAAATTGGTATGAATAGCGCTCCCGTTCTGGTGCCTCCAAAACTGCACAATCCGTCGCTTAGCTTCCCATTCCTCCCGGGACCAGTTGTCCGCCAACTCATCAAGATCGCCATTGATTTTCAACACAGCCTTGTGAGGATACATTGCGTACGGATTAAAAGGTTGACCGACTTTGGCTGCTCCAGCAGGGGTACTAGCGGGACTTGGAGATTGCTGCAGGGTAGATGTCCGAATCAACGGGGGATTGGCAGACCCAGATGGAGATGGTACCGCTGGAGGAGCCTGCCGTGCAGGATGTGGGGATACTGTTATCCTGGGACTTCCGCTAACCTGGGATCCCACGGCCTGATAGGTTTGTGGACTCCAATTTGTAGCCGGGGAAGGCGCCTTGACGGTTGGCTGCGGGACCCCCGAGGTTGTCGGGTACTGATATGTCTGGGAAAATTGCCTGGGCGAAAGCTGTTGCGGGTAGTGGTTTTGGGGTTTTGAATGATTATTATATTCTTGTGCATATTGATAGTGGCTTTGGTTAGGAGGATTTTGTAGATATGGTGAATATGGAGATCCCCTGCCAGGCTGATATGAGTATTGAGGATACTCTTCGCCGCTCTTAGGGCGCAGTTGTTGACTTGCTTGACGTTTCGGTGGGCTCCTCATGGCATCCAGAGGGTCTGCTGATACTCTTCTCTTGCGCGGATTTTTAAGTGCGGGATTCGAGTAGGCCGTGTCAGCTGTACCATTGATATACGTAAACTCTCCAACTTCAGTAACTCCTACTTGTTGACCATCTTCATCTTCCATGTGCATGCAAAAAGTGACTTGAGGCTGAAAGCAGTTCGTCTCGGAGAATGAAGGAACATCGGCAGACAGTGCGTACTGATGGTATCGGCCCCGTTGACCGGTTTTTGTCAAAACGGTATTGCACCTCCTGGAGCCGAACATGAGGGGGAAGGATAGTGCGGGGAGGGTCGCCAGTTCATATATTGATGAAATGCACACGTAAATCTTAGTTCCCTCGGAGCCTTTCGTTGGAGAATAGGATTTGATTTCTGGGATTGGGCGAGATCGCATGTCAATATAAGTCGATGACTGGCTTTCGTAGGGTGGACGCCCTTGATATTGTGATCCACCCATGGGGGAATGTCCTTGTGGGTTCTGCGCATGGGGTGCGCCGCTAGAAGAAACCTGGTCCTGGGAGGCAAAACTGGGCGGAGGTGCAAATGAATATGTTGACTCTTGTCCTGGCAATGTTGTATCGAACCCTAAAGGAGAACGAAGGGTTAGAACAAAAATATTTTCCTCACGTGTGCCCGTGTCCGGTGGACTTCTAACTTGCGCCTGACTATACACAGATAAGCCTCACTAACCTGAATTCTCTGGCTTTGGAAAGGCCGACATGGAGAAAAACAGCCCAACCGGAAGCTCAACCCTGGCCAATAGGCCGCCGTCGAAATATGCCCCAGAACTCACCGTTGAAAAATCCGAAATATCGTAGAGTAAATCTGGCTTCGAGGTAATTCCAGGAAATTCCCTTGGAGTCTGTTATATTTCAAGGGCGTTGAGTTAGCAAGGTTGCCCGGAAGGCAGAATGTAGGCACCAGTGGCGCTGAAACAGCAGCATATGACAGTAAACGCTTCAAGTAAATAGAGGGCACCAACCGCAAGGAAACTCGGGTGATTTTGTGTGAGTGCCAGGATGACGGTGGATTCAAAAAGCCCTTTGAAGGCAAAAGCGAGTGACTATTATGAGCGATCGGACGGTGCAGAAAGTATTCTACCACCCAGGAGAGAGGAAGAGAATGTAGAAATTTCGAGCTTTATTCTAGGTGAAGTGTGTCACCAGGCTATATCAGTCGGCGCGACGAACTAATGTAGTAGTTGAACGAGCTGATCTGCGCCTTATGTGTTGGAAATAGGCAAGGCAGGAGATTAAACGTCAGATAGTTGGGTTGGGGTTGTTGTGTTGGTTCCGGGGGCCTGTTGGCTCGGGGGCCTGAGAATTATTATCTCGAGACAAAGGCGCACCCGCAGAGACTCCAAAGCTCGAATATCTAATAGGGTTTTGTGCTGGCCAGAGCCCACAGAGTCTCGGGAGGCCAAAGTATCCTAAACAGCGACCGAACTATCAGCAATGGATCAATAGGTCAGACTGAAGTAATGCTGAACAAAGAACTTCATTTTCGGATACCCACTTACCAGATAACGGAAAAGCGAGTGAGCTGGTTGGAAAACGAGCGTATATTGTAATTTAGAAATTATAGTCACCTCAGGCAGCCGCCCTGCAAGGCTCGACCGACCTTCAGGAATCGATATAGAGGTCCGCAAGCAGAAAGTTAGGTTTGCTGCTGCGGGGCGGACGAGTCGAGAAGCTAACTATATGATGATCGTAAGTCCTATCCTATGGATTGCATAATCGGTGTGAAGGCATCCGGGTAGGGATATAGGGAGATGAGGCAAGGGGATACGTACTATGCTCCGTTTGGAATCTTCAAAATACTCTTCAGGCGAAAATGGTCAAAGCGGAGAAAAGAAGCGAGAGTAGTGGCGGTGAGAACAATCCGCGAATGTGTAGGAATGGGAATGGGATGGTTCCCGTTATTAATTAGTACGGGTCGGACTCGTGCTGGTGGCGGCGAAGAGGAGAAATAAAGACCACTGTCAGCTGAAGGCTCGAGGCTTTGAGGAGGCCCGAACTCCGCGCGGCTCTGGAGCTAGGAGAAGGTTGCCGGATGCGGGATCGATTATTAGTTAGATCGAGAAGATCGCCTCAAATGTTATTGACTCGTCAGGAGGCTGTCGGCGGGTAAGGAGCAATAGTAGAATGGATCCCGCTGCCGTAGGTAAGACTGCTGGGCCGGGAAACAATTGAGGCAGTGTCACGACCTGAAGTCGGATATGACAGGAACAAAAAGAGGGCGGTAACTTTGTATGACGCTATTTGCGAAAACGACAGACGCAGCAGACAGGAGACAACGAGCGGATGGTGTTGAGAATGCAAAGAGGCGGGTTATAAGTGAACTGCAGGATCTGAAGCGATCTATCGTCTATCGCATGGCGTCTCGAACTAACGAAGGTCTTATAGCATTCTACCTAGGACAGAACTAGAGGATGTGAGTGGCTCGCGATGGCTTCAGCCTCCGCCTCGAAGGATGATACGCTTCAAGAGTGACGATGCAGGCTCCACAGGATGCATAGACAGCCTCCCTCCCCCCGTCAGTGGTGGAGGCGACATATCTTAATCGTTGCTTAACTTGGATTTGTTTTTCGGTTCACAGCAATTATTGATGTCGGGGTGCATTATTCGAGGTCCTAAAGATAGGCTGCCCTGCATCTCAGTTGAAGAGGGGTCGTTATCCTGCAGGTTCGGCTCCTGACTGACAAACATCCAATTGCATAACTCATCAGTGCTGGCTATGCCCAAAGAGGCAAGTCAGCAATTCGCTGCAACGAACAAAGTCTGCATCGAACAAGCTTAACTTTTGCAAGTGGACTGCATTGCAGCATCGCGATGCCAATTCTCTCACCGATTAAATTGTTTCTTATTGGATGCAGGTACGGAGTACTGCGTACAGAAAACGACTTCACGGGCGGCACTTCGCTACCGAGACACCTCTCCACCATACTCACTCTGTCACTGAAGAGATCGGACTCTCTCCCACGTTTCTGGAGACAGATTGTAGATGGTACGCGGTATGCTTTCTGCCTCTTGGTGCCGTCCACATCGATCGACGGTTTTTTCGAATATTCCACCACCTGCCTATTTTGGGACGATGATCCGCACCTGAGGATTTTGCAACTTTGCGGAACGGAATGGCTCGGATTGATCTCACCTTGCAAGTCACACATCCACTTCGACGGTGAGGATGATGAAAGACGCGACTCGTTTATTCTATCGAGACTGCTCCGCCACAACCAGCAAGCAGCCAGCCAGCCATAGGAGACTCAGGGCAGCATCAGTATCAACATCAGCAGCACCATGAATAATAATTAGATTGGAGTTAAGGGCAGTACTGTAAGAGCAATAAGTCATGCTCGGAGTTGCAGCCGACGCGCACCGCACAACGAAGCACGAGTTCTCATGCAAGATGTCAAAACAAGAATTTTGTAAGACGCTATTCATAGCAGCCATGGCCGATCTCAATAATTGGCATTTGTCCTAACTGGGCATTTGACAGGGGCAGGGAAAAGGAGGCGGTGCAATTTGGTTGCATGGCTTTTTCTCACCTTTCTCGCTTCATCTTATCACGCGGCGATTGCCGGATCTTCTTCTGGGCGCTTGAGACGATTGGGGAAGCCACAACACCTACCACACTTGGCTTGGCCCAACTATCCTAGAGCAACATCACCTGATTGCAGTCGTGCGGGAAAGCCCATGCTGTACGACGTCATCAGCCCACTAATAAGGTAACGAGAAGCTCAGTGAGCCAATTTTGGATATGGAATGCCTCCAGCGGAAAACCAGATCTTCGACGTCTGACCATCACTTACCGGCATTGCATTGGCATTGGCATCCTGCGGAAACCAAAGCATGGAGATAAGGATGGCTTTCGCACAATGCGGTGGCAAAACACTTACGAGGCATGTACTATCCAATGGCATCGCCGAACAGCATGCGAGTTTCTCAAGTTTTGATGTTCCAAATACGAGAAACCTTTGGGAGTGAACGAAGTAAGCCACCACGGCTTAAAGCGACATCATGATACCGCAATTTCGACCACAATTAGCTGGTGTTGTGGTTGTTGGTTAGACTAGCCGCTTAAGTTGTTTGTATGCAGTTTCCAACGACACAACACGGCGCCTGAACTGTCGATCCATTCTACTGGATTTGCAAGGCGCTCTCGTATCAAGCTTCACAGATTGAGAGAGAGCAGAAGGCTCTCATCCAATTACTCTACATCAATAAATCGGACAAGCAATGAGGACAAATGATGAAGAGATTCGTTATCACGTTCGAGACTGTCCACTTGGGCGTGATGGACCCCCAATTCTCTTCGAACGCAATACCAATCAGATAACCACACGCCAGAAAGCTCAGCTCAGAAGCAGAATAGCTGAGTGACGTGCATATGGGGGATCTCTTACCTGGTTGGACGATGATTTTGTTTGGAAGCATGTATTTCCCAGAAAAGCCCGTTGAACCACTTGTACGACGTTCCTCCTTATGTCGGTTCCTGGATCTCCAACAGGCTGATCCGCGAACCGCTCAACGAGTCGGGATGGGTTTTGCACAGCGATCACTTGTCGATCAACTCGAACCGAAATTAGAGTCCGAGCTTCGCTTCCAGCGCTTCGGATGATAAAGGCACATTGACGGCGAGGGACGTCCAAACAAGACAAGGAACACATAACCTGTCTAAACCCCCGTTTACACGTTCCGTTCCTGGTGCAAGACGGAGAGAGCTGAATTATCAGAAAATGCCTGTCGTGAAAGGGGCAGTGCACAGCGTACGGCTGATTCTCTCCCACCGACAACAACGAAAGGGAGGCCCCCCAAAAAAATTAAAATAAATAATAAAAAGGAAAAAAGAAAAATGCGGGCGAAAATTTCTTCGTCGGACCTTACCTAGGGGCTAGATGCGCGTCATCTCCTGTTTGAACATAGCGCGCATCTGCCGTGGCAATTGGGGATGGGTAGAAGGATCAAGCGCACGATCTGATTTGATTGTCCGTTGGACCTGCATTTGGAGGCGATCATGCAAGTTGCCTCTCAATTGCCTTCTGACGTGCTTACTCCGTACTCTTAGGGGTTATCGACACCTTATACCTATTAAGAATGGAAAGTCCATTCCGAAATTACAAAACCTTAAATAGACCAATAAAATTAATCACCAAAACAAACGATGAACATGACGCTTAAAAGCTGCCTATATACGGAGTACGCAGCGTAAGCAGGAATCTTTGGCGCTAAACCCAACCTGACGCCAAGCAGCTTCGGTTGCCGTGATAACTCTCAGTCTACTCCGTATTTTTTAGATTTTCTTTTTGCCGACATCATGTGAAATATTCACGGCAACCCGAGCGGCAGTTATTACGGGAAGACAACAAGCCCGAAGTTTTCTTTCTTTTCTTGAGCTAATAACGCACCGAGGACAGAATTGTGCTGCAGGATACGCAATCGCGTTTGCTAAAGCTTCGTCATGTTCTGGGTCTGAAGACTGAGAGATATTGGTGATGGCTGGTGATTCGAGGAAGACTTGATGTCGTATCAGATTCAGTCCTTGTCCTCAATTGCTTGGCATCTCAATCTCGACCTGCAACATCGGGGTTCTTCTTTGCTGGTCTTGGACCCGATTGCTCTTGCTTGCACTTATTATCTAGCTCTTTATATATCTGGCTGTACGGAGGACATGATGCTGAAATAGCTTTAGATTGCACATTTGAATGCAGCCATGTTCGTTTTGCTTGACATTTAAATGTTTACCGTTTGCCTTGCGCACGTCAGTTGCTTTGAGAAAATGATCCTCCTTGTTATTTCTTGTGCCAATCAAATATATATGTGGCACTTTTTCATGTCTCAATTCATCACTGTTTCCCAGGAGATCCTCGAGATAGGAAACCGGTCAAGGGCACAGCGGACTCTCTGATGTGCGTCCAATCCATCCGCGAGATATCGCCGGAAGAGACAAGCAAAGATATTCTGTCTCTCCCCAGTCATAGGAAAGCACAGTTATTGCATGGAGATGAGGAATAAACAACTCGAAAACAATATTCTAGAAGGACTCCATACCGGTCCAGGTTGTTTGCTAGAAGGCGCAGCCAAAACATGAAGCCTTCAGGGCTGATCGAGGTTTGGATATTACGGCACTCACACATGTGCTGGTAGAACTCAAAGGCGTCGTTGGATCACTATGCATTGATTCTTCGAGGAAACATTGTCTTTATTTTTGTAGAAGTGGACCATAGCCTCATCGCGCTGGCTTCGAGTTCAATTTGCTTGATTACTTGAAGTAAAAGGTACCCGCCGGTACCTTTACGTTCTATGCCTGGCGCATGGAGCGCTTTGGAGTTCTTTATTGAGAGCTCATGTTTTGGAAGGGTTTTGCCCGATCGACCTTGAACCTTCTAGCTTATGACCCCACTTTTCATCTTCGCCGTTTCATCCTCCTTCCACGCCTCCCGTCAAATCCACCATCTCCCAGCACATCGCTTCTTAGTTCAATCTTTCATCCACTCATCTGGCTCAGACATCAAAGTCATCATGGCAGACGTTATCGATCCGAATGCTACGGGAGTCGCCATTAAAGAGGATGGTGCGCCAAAGAAGGGCAATGCCAAAGGTTACCAGATGGATGAACCCAAGGCCAAGGATGAAATGAAGTCAGTCGTTTCCACCGATGAGTCCACCGTTGATGAGGTCAGTCATATTCTCTTCTACTTTTTCTCCCATAGGCCAGCATAGTTTCATGTTTTATTCTACTATTTCGTCGTTACTACTGTACTGGCCGCTTCTGCGCTTCCCCTTTCCACCCTATACCGCCTACCTCACCACAAACAGAGTTAGATCACAATGTATCTCGAAACACTGTTTCTCCTCAACGACAGCTGCCCTCTCTGATCTGGTCGTTCTCGTTCTGTAAGACGCGTCTGGCAAGGAAAGAGTGATATTGATGGATACAAAAACAGGAACCTGCCGGGGAGACTGTGCAAACCGATACTGCTTCGAAATCGGCCAAGGTCTCGAAGGCGAAAGGCAAACTAGCTGTGAAGGCGGTCACCGCCAACAAGAAACGAACGCCCAAGAATGCTGTCAAGGTCGACGATGAAACTGATGCCACCTTCGACAATGAAGCGGAGAAGCTCAGTACTCCTAGGAAGAAACGTGCCTCTGTCGCTGCTCCGAAAGATGTCAACGGTGATCCCGCTACTCCTCCTGGAAAGAAGCGCCGCGGCCCTGCCACCACCCCATCCTCGGCTGGCCGTGCTATTCCCGAGTCTAGGGATGAGCTCGATGATAAAGACAAGCTCCTTCTTGAGATGAAAGAGGCAGGAAAATCTTGGATCGAGATTCGTGAAGCATTTAAAGCCATGGGCATCCCTACTGCGACTAGCACCTTGCCCAACCGTTATAGCAGACTGCAGGCTAAATTGACCGAATGGACGACTGGTGATGTGAGTTACTTCCATACTTGTCTCCTAGGCTATATTAACCTGTACACTATAAGGTTGAAATATTCTTGTCCACCAAGGCTACCATCGAAACCGAGTTCTTCGAAGCCAAGAAAGCTATGGAATCTAAGTTTGAAGCCGAGAAGTGGAACAAGATCAGCGCTGCTATGGTCGAACAAGGCGCCAACCAGTACTCCTCTCCCGCACTTCAGAAGAAGTTCAAGGATGTCTCTTCGAAGGGGAAAGATGGCTCTTTTGCCAACGGAGGAGCTTCTTCTTCCAAGGCCGCCAAACTCCAGAAAAACGAAGACAACGAGGAAGGTGATGATAACGAAGACACCACGGAGTAATTCTCTCTAGCTCTTCCTCTCGTTTCGGTCGTGCGAGACATGGCTGATAAGAGGAGCTGGGGGTTGTGCTTTCGAATGTTTTCAGGCAGGTGGTGATATTTCCCATTTCTACGAAGATGCCTTCCGTGTAAAGAAGGGTTGTGGGCACGCTATTATTACAAGGCCTTTCCGGTTGAAAATCGCCAGTTGATATGGATGGATGGTCGGTCAGTTTTTCAGTTTTTGAATTTTCTTGTGACCCTTACAGGCTCCCGGCAGATACCACATGTTTGCTCGTCTTTCTGAAGAAGAATTTGGTAAAATTCTTTTCTCTTTTCTATCATGCTTCTCTCAGAAAGACCTTCATCATGTATCCTTCCCAGTTTAGCTTGTTGTCAACTAGCATTTGCTAGTTGGAATTCAACGCTATTTGATAGTCTAGTCTAGGGGTTCTGATTCTGATGTGACCTTTATAACAACATAATGCGGTACAGCTTTGTTCTAGCTTCGGTTCGATGGAGAAGACGGCAGCGAACGAACTAAATCATCACAGCGTGAGGGACAGAACTTCGCACACGACAAGCGTAGAGCTCGATAGCATGTGCCTTGCTTACTGTCGAGTATCTACTCTACGAACAAAATATCCACTCTAGACGATCCAGCCAAGTTCAATTTCACTTGCACTTCCGGTAGCCACTGCGCCTCCATCCACCTTTTTTTTTTTACAACGCCGCGCTCTCCTAACTTCCGTACCGCATAAAAAAAAAAGAACCCCTTCTGATCCAAAGCGTATTCTCTTCAAACATTTGGTGTATCCCCCCTTTTTACTTCGTACAATGTCTAAAGCCATTGCGGCTGGTTACCTAGCGGGAGGCTTGAGGAAGTTGTTTCTCGCGAGTTAGGGCGCGCCCTAATTGCGACGTTGCGCTCAGGGATACAGCGTGGGGAATATCTGGGCGCAGGATGTGAGCTCAATCACCTTCGCGCACAATTAAGCAGTTCTTTCAAATCAACACAACACCAACCTTCTTACACAACACCTTCGCAAGCGCTCACCTGCTTGGTTCGCATACACTTGTCATAATTTGCACCGCATAAGTCCTCCTGCTAATCCAGCAGATTCTATCTAGAAATACTTTCCTTCTTTCTACAGAGACCTAGTCTTTCCTGGTTCAACAGGGCTACTCTACAACATGTCCAGCGACCCTCGTGGTGCCCCCGATGGCGCCGACGACGACCCCTACGCGCACTTACGATACCCGTTTAAAGCCAACACGAACCGATCGAAGGAAAAACCGTTAGCTAGCGGAGAAGCACTGAGCACGACCGCTGAAGGAAGCCAGCAAAAAAAGGCGGCACTGGTACCTGTAAATCCACCAAGCAATGTGGAGTCATCCAACAGAGCACTGTCAACCCAGAACAAGAAGCAGGAGCTGGCCAGCGAAGAACTGTCGAATACTACCGTTGAACGAGTTCAGCAAAAGGCGGTACGGGAATCCGTAAATCCGTCAAGCACTGAGGAGCCATCCAACAAAGCACCGCCAGCCCGGGCCAAAAAACAGGAGTTGGCTACCGGGGAACTGCTGAATAAGACCGCTAATCGACATCAGCAAAAGGTGATATCGGGATCTGTAAATCCGTCAAGCGCTGCGGAGTCATCCAACAAAGCACCGTGGACCAAGGACAAGGGGAGGAAGCTGGCTAGCGGCAATGCAGCGAATACGGCCGCTGGACGGAGTCAGCAAAAGGCGACATCAAGATCCGCAAATCCACCAAGCACTGCGGGGTCATCCGAAAAAGCACCGTCGACCCAGGGCAGGAAGCAAGAGCTAGCTAGCAGAGAACCATCAAACCTAGTCGCTGAGCCATCACAGAACGCTGAACGTGAGGGGTCGCTCCCTAGTGAGTATTCAGACAACCAGTTCATATCGAGTCCAAACTCACTGTTTATCTAGTACCTACTTATACCCCCATGACTCTGGAAGAACTGGCTGCCAGCTGGCGACCTCCAGTACGCAAAGATGAGAACCCAGACGATGGCATGCTTTATGATACACCCGGAGAGCGCTTTAAGACGACTTCACGTTCAGCGCTCTCAAATAATCGGTATGACTATTTGACCTCGCCATCCGCGGCATTTCTTATGCCGTCGCCTCCGCCCCGGCATCTAATAAGCCAAGCTTGGGATCACCGCGCCGATCCTGCCCCTGCCGGTATTCACCCTAATATGGGATACTGGAAAATGAAGAAAATGAAACTCAAAATGCAAAATTTGAATCGTGCAGTTGCGCCTGGATTAGCTATGAGGGCACCAAAGGTGGACCAATATGATCCAATGGGACTTCTGAATCCTAAACAGGAATATACCATGGCTGCGAGGCAAGTAGTACCGGACGTTCGAGGTACTTGGACAACGATCGACAAGGATACAAATTATCGCAGTTTCGACAAGAATTGGCATGTGGAGAGGGGAAAACGGAGCAAAGATGGATCAGCTACGCCAATCGGTAGCTTCAATATCGGAGCATCGGAATTGATATTCCCTTCTCTATCGGCCGGAAACCCCCTTGGCTCTGAAGCCGACAGCACGCATAACGGAAAGGAGGGATTCAATCACAGAGATCTTGACTATAGGTTCGAAGATCCGCATCTAGATGTAGACGAGGATGTCAGAAAGAAGTTCCTTAACATATCTGAAGTCATGCAAGACCGACCAGTTCCAGGCTCAGTGGGAAGCCATCGCAATCCATTCCTCCTTCCAATTGCATCAGCATCGGAGATTAAGGTAGTTGTTGGAGACAAAATTCTGAAAACTATCAAGCCTGAACCGGACCGCCGAGGAGAGCACCAGGACCGTTTTGGGAACTATTTAGGAAAGGATTTAGGTCCTATGAAGAAGCACCTAATTGAGGATAGGCAAAAGAAAATTCAATTGCGGGATGAAGAGATGGTCATCGCAACCCGAAAGAAGAGAGAGTTCGAGGCGATGACTGACGAAGAGAAAGAAACGGTGATCGCGAAGAAGCGAGCCCTTATGGGATATATTACAGGTGGACTCGGAGCAGCTCCAGCCGACGTCTTTGAATTCTCGGAAATCCCGGAGTTGTATCGCAGAAGCGTGACGGAAAGCATCTCGGCCCGGATTGCCCAGTCAGCAACACCACGGCCTAACCAGAGCACAGCTGATAGTCGAAAGGCCTCTGCGACAGCACATGTCTTTCGAAGAAATCTTAACTTTACAACTGGTACTATTGGTCGAGAAGTTAGCCCGAGCACTGGAAGTAGTTTCCATCCAATTGAGGAATACGAAAAACCACACAACCATACCAATCGATCAAGTTCTGCAATTGGTACTGGAACATTACTTCCAAAGTCCCAAAATCACAGTTCGGTCTCTGGAAATTCTACGATTAAGGCTATTATTGGTATGGAAAAAATATCAAGGGGTAGAAAGATATATGCATCGGTCTCGTCAACAGATCCCAGTGGCACTCCATCTCTTATCGATATGGATCCTAACCTTGCCCCTATTGAAGATGTTGAAAATGCGCCCGGTGAATTTATTCCTCAGGATGAAAGAGAGAAAGCGATTGCATGGGAGGATACTTGTATGTCAAGTTCCATTCGAGGCAGGATTGTTGCCGTTACTCTTCACGACCCGGTGCAGTTTACGCCTGGAGCAGTTATGGAGAGGATTTTTGGAGGTGTAATCCAAGAAGCTCAGTTTCACCCAAGGGAACGTATCGCTTTGGTCATATTTGTGTTTCCAGCTGAAGCGGAAGACTTTGTCAAACATGTTAAAGCAACTAAAGAAGCTAGCTTTCAAGAATATCGCCGGCTACAGATCGACGCGGATTGGTATCGGGGCAGCGAGAACTATGCTATTTATCCCATACAGCAACAAATCATCATAAGGGTTATTGGGGAGAGTGTTAGTAGAGTCCTGGGCATTAATGGGATTCCGCTTCAGAAGAAAAAAGAGGATGTGAATAAAGAACTGAATCTTTATTTGGGGAAAATACTGGTCAAGGTTGGATTAATGATGTCAAACAAACGCTATGTTCAGGAGAGAGGTAAATGTGGAATTATCTTCTTGAAGCTTCGAATAAAACTAATGAAATCCGCGCACAGATGGCAAAATAGCTATCCTTGAGTTTGCTTCTATCAAAGATGCTATCGAAGCTATGAGACTCTTAAAAGCCAGATTGATCCGTGGATACGAGAGTTGTTCTATGGAATGGATGAGGGATCCGTGCGATAGGCGCGCCGAGAAGCAACCCTGGTGTTGTTGTACAACCTGCGCCTAAGCTGAATAAGATACTGCACGAGTAGAGATGCGGAAAAGGTTCTGCTGTAGACAACCAGCTCAAAGACACATCATCATTGCAGCAAGCGAGGCGGATATAACATGCAGGGAAACCAAAAGTTGTCGTGAATTTCGGGACGGACAGGTGGACAAAATCGACTTGATAAAGAGAAAAAAACATGTAAGATAGAGTATCGAGCTGCTCATAAGATGCTTCGCAAATCTATATCCTACATGAATTGGTGACTGTGCAAAGATGAATACGACTTGAGAGAGAGAGAGAGAGCGGTTACCGGAGTATGGAGTAGTTTGCGAAAGCAATAATAGTCAAGGGGTGAGATTGGTGGTTTGTTTACATGTCTTCTGGTTTTGCACCGTTGTGTTTGAACTCTTTGTTCCCATCAAAGAGTATCTCCTGTAGTTTCTGACACGGTCTTTTCTTTGTTATCTCGTTGATTTCTACGTTTGGAGCTCTTTGGAATTTATGCAGCGTGCACCCTGGCTCCGAGATGCAGCGGAGGATGCAGGTATTCGTGCCGCGAGAAGTAAGCATGGTAGCATAACTGCGTACTGGCAACGTACGGACAGCGAGCCGTTCACGACAACACGACATCCAACATATCCCACTGGACGTCAAGCATTAGGCCTATCGTCGGAGTCACATGCATACCATTCTGCATACAAGTGGCTTGAAATCCCAAGAGAAACTTCAATGTCTACTTTTATCGGCAATTGAAGTTTCTCTTAGGAGGAAGACCCGCAACAGTTACTCCGTAGATTGACTCAGAGCACTCCGCAGCAGTTTAACTAATTGCTGGGAGCGCCTTGCCACGCCGTCAATCTACGCCGAATGACCACATTACCGTCGTCCAGCTGACATTTCTGCGCCTCAGAACTTCGGTGACTGAGAGTCGGTGACTGAGATGTGGCTGAGGCTCACCGACCAAAAGTGTTCGCCGTGAAGGATGGAATGTGCAGATGCAAGGTTTATCGATGTATTCCGATCAAGCTGCACTTTTGCTTTTGGCATGTAATTTAGAGTGACTGCGGGCTAACTAGGAGTGGTGACCGCACAATGGATAGTTAGGCAGAAAGCCGAAAGCGCAAGGATCAAGGGACTTTCTTAGCCGATCCAAAGGCGTTGACTGTTCTATCCCATGAAGCTCTTCTCAGCAGTCTTTCTCGCTAGTACTTGTTCCGTACTCACCAACGAAGCTTCAGGCAACGGTACGTACTCTACCCACTCAACTGGTTCAGCCTATTATTTCTCACTTGTTACCTGCAAGAGTCATCGGAATCTCACCCATAAAACCGCCAGCCTTATTTGCATTTAAGCTTGACCACTTACCAACCTACTCGCGCTTCATCTCGCATTTCACTCCCGCTGAAATTATCTTGACAGAAGGTCAAATCTCGGTCTCATTCGCGGAGCTCGACAGCTTCACTTCATGACAACGCCAGTCTCAACTCCTTCCAAACGTCAACCGTCTTCGCCTTCATCGACACCTGGTACGCAGAACGCGTCTGACACAGACAGCCACATCGAGCAGACCTTTACCCCAGATTTCACGCCTTCCGAAACTCCCCCACGACCCTCCTCAGCCCGAAACACAGCCACGCTCGATCTCGGCAGCCTCTCAGAGAAGTCCAAGATGGATGCCAAGAAGTCAAAGTCTCAGCCTGAGGATGAGGTAGAAGGTACGCCTGAAACTGGCGGCTCTGGCTCTGTTGCGAAGAAAGAGCTCAAGGACCACAAGTGTGGCAAATCGATACATAAGAAGGGGAAGAAGATCCCATCTAAGCTTGGAAAGAAGAAGAAAAACAACAAGGGCAAGATTGACGAGGACGAATCGTCTTCTAGCGACGATTCTTCGTCATCAGAAGACGAATCTGATGATAGCGAGGACGAGGAGGAGGATTCTGAGGAGTCAGATGACGCCTCATCCTCCTCCTCGGAATCAGAGTCTGAGGGCGAGAAGAAGAAGCGTAAGAAGAAAGCCAAAAAAGCTACGCAAAAAAGAGTCGACGAGAAGGCGAAGCGAAAGGCAAAGTCGAAGAAGGTCGTAGAGGAATCTTCTGACTCGGAGGAGAGCGACGACTCTGCTGAGTCCGAGAGCTCAGAAGATATTCAGGCTCAGATTAAAGAGCTAACCGAAAATCTCGCGGCTCTTAAGAAAATGGCTCGAAAGGTAGAAAAGACCAAGAAGACCAAGAAATCGAAGGGCAAGAAGTCGAAAAAGGAGAAGGATGGGGGTGGCAAGAAAAAGAAGCGCGCTAGCAAGTTGGAGTTCAAGCGAGTCGATCAGCGTAGGTCCCGATGATATTGGAGTCATTGGATTTTTGCTCACTTTTATCTAGTTTGGGACAGCTCCATCCACAACTACAAGCTCACAGACACGGCGGAGGATGAGGATGCTGGAGAGTATGATCAGGTTAGCTCTCCATAAGTTTTTACCCCTGTACTAGCACTAACAGATTCCCCTTTAGTATCTGTTCACAGTGCGACGGAAGTTTAACTGGGGTGAGCCACCTTTTGACTATTACTTCCTACGAGGACTTTACTCATAGGATTTCCCAGAGAACAAATATGACTCTACTGTCGTCGACATCAAGAGCCAGTCGCTAAAAGCTGCCCTCAGGGAGGTCATGGATGGGGTGAAGGGTGTGAGTTTGGTTGAAGATACGCCAGTAGTATGTTCTTCAAGAGCAACACCAAAAGTGAAAGTGCACAGACTAACTTTACTCGTTAGGTGGACCCTAACATGCTCTTCCTCTACCTCGGTGAACTTGAAGCTATGGTCAAAGAACACAAGTCAAAGCTGAAAAAGGAGAAGAAGAAGAAGGTCCGGAAGGCAAACGCTCGCAAAATTGCCCACATCAAAGTCCTCATTGACTTCCTGAATGAAGACTACAAGGAGACCAAAGCCACACTCTACCCCCTCCTAAAGTCAAACCTCATCACCTTTGATCTCCTGTGGGCTCTCTTCAAGCCTAATACCATCGCTTATACCCAGACCTACGGCAATTCAGATGAACCAAGGGCATTCAGGGTCGAGTACGCTCAGAAAGATAGCTCTTTCATGAAAGGAGAATGGTATGCAATCGAGGGCCGATATCTAGAATATGATGGGAAGGCTTTCGGAATGGGTACCATGGAGTGCATAGTTGAATCTTTCAAGGGTGCGCGCAAAATTTCGAGTCTGGCCTGTTATCCTCTCAAGTACCACAAGGATGAGAAGGCCCTGAGGGAACAACTCATCGCTCGGGGGCGGAAGTTCGTTGACCTCAAGGGAATGAAGTATCGATTCCACAAAGGAATGGCGTTCTACAAAAAGAAGAGAAGCGTCATCAAGGTCAACATCAACGGACGGATAATGATCGATCCAGCTATTTTCCGGCGTATCAACCCGAATTACCCCATCAGCACCGTCAAACCAAAGGAGCAGGAAGAAGCTGACTCAGATTCTGATGAAGAAAACGAAGACTCAGAGTGCGGATGCTGTGGTGGTAGCGATGAAGAGGAGGATCAGGCCCAAGGCGGGGACGACGATACAGGGGGGGATTCTGACGATGAGAAGACTAAGTTGAAGGTTGTGGTTGATAATGGCAAAGTCCGTGTCATCACCGTCAAGGTTGACAGCGAAGGAGACGAGGTTCCGGAGGAGAAGATTGACCAGCTTAGGGAGGACGACGAAAGCGAGAAGGAGAAGGAGCGTGTATTCACGGATGACGAGCTCCTGATTGCTAGTCCCGTAGTTCACGGCTTCGCATTCTCGGAGAAGATGTGGCTCGAATTCACAGTATCCGGGGTCAACGAGATTGAGTGGAATGAGGGAGCCTTTGGATCCTTAGTTCTGCCAGAGAACCAGAAGTCCATTGTGAAGGCGCTCGTTGAGTCGCATACATTCCATGCGGCGCAGAACATTGATGATGTCATCCAGGGTAAGGGCAAGGGACTTGTCGCTGTCCTCCATGGCCCTCCAGGAACGGGCAAGACTCTCACCGCGGAAGGTATCGCGGAGCTTCTCAAGTGCCCACTCTACATGGTGAGCGCAGGCGAGCTTGGTACAGATCCACGCACGCTGGAGGCCGAGCTAAATAAAATCCTGGACATCGCCCATTCATGGGGTGCTGTTCTCCTCCTTGACGAAGCGGATGTGTTCCTGGAAAAGAGAACTATCCAAGATATTCACCGAAATGCTCTGGTCAGCATCTTCCTTCGACTGTTGGAGTATTTCCAGGGGATTCTCTTCCTCACCACCAACCGGGTTGAGACCTTTGACGACGCCTTCCAGAGCCGAATTCACGTGGCACTTAGGTATGGCGAGCTTACTTTCAAAGCGAAGAGAATGGTTTGGACGATGTTCCTTCAACGAGTCCAGGCTATGGAGGGCATTGAGACTGCGATTTTCAAGGACGCAGACTATGACAGTCTGGCTCGGAACAATCTGAACGGAAGACAGGTAGGCTTTGCTCTCCGCATGACTTTTTAAATTGCGCTTTCCTTCTCACTAACGCGCGCTGTTTGTAGATCAAGAACTGCGTCCGCACTGCCCAGGCGCTCGCCGTAAATAACAAGGAGAGGCTCTCCATGGACCACATCAAACGGGTCCTGGAGGTTGCTGAGAGCTTCGATCGCGATCTCAAGGGAGGTACTGGTTACATTGACGCCATGCGCAGTTATACATAGAAAGCCTTTTTTTTTGGCTCCATTCTATCATGTAGGATCTTCAAGTGTGTAATATCACCCTTCTCCTAGGAACACTCTAGGTTTCTTGGTTTGGGCTTCTTTCTATTGGATATCACCTACTCTTTTCGCTTCGATATTGTATGCTTTTTTGAATTCCCCGGGGATTATCAAAATCCCCTCCTTGTCTGTCGTTACGACGAAAGAATTTTTATCATCGTTGCGTTTTTCTATGTTTATATTCCGACCATTGGATACCAGGCAGCATAGTTTAGCGGGAACACAATTGTAGTTCTTTGAAAAATTCTGCTTCTTTAGAGAGAAAAAAAAATTTTTTTTTTTTTTTGAAGCCATGGAGATTGGGAAGGGTGATCGCGTGATGTGAGTAATGAGGATGCTTTGAAAAAAGAAGTGCCTACGCCCATCGCTAATAATACAGTCAACGAAATAAAAACGAAAACTCACCCCATATAAGTTTCTCTCTATCCCTAGCAATAGCAATATTCTATGAAAGTCCCCCCCCCCCCCCCTCCCCCCCATCACCAAAACGGGCGGGGGGCCAATTATAGCAAAAAAAAAAAAAAAAAAAAAAAAAAAAAATCAGCAACACCGCAACAGACACCCCTTACCCATAAAAACACACCCAACAATCACAATCACATCACGCCATTACCATGTATGTCAACAAGTCAACAAGTCAACAACAAACAGAGACAAATGAATTTCGAGCACCGTCCCATCATGACTCGTTATTAATCTAGGGTGATTTTTATGTAACGTAATGTAACTCTCTGGTGAAAATATATATCTTATCGGTTTGTTGTTGTTGTTGTTGTTGTTGTTGTTGTTGGGGGGGGGGTGAAGGGAAGGGAAGGGAAGGGAAGGGAAGGGAAGGGGGGGATTGTTGGGTGAGTGATTTCCAAGAGAGAGAGAGGGAAGTTTGATTAGGATGATGATGATGATGATGATGCTTTGCTTTTTATATATATATATATATATATATATATATTTTAATTTCAGAAAGGGAGAAAGTGTTTCTTCTTCCTTCTCTTATTTTCTTTTCGTTATTGTGTGTGACAAAAGAGAGAAAAAAAAAAAAAAAAAAATGAGAGTGCGGTTGGTGTTGGTGTCATGTGTTACGTTCAAAGACTTTGTGAATGAACAAAATGAAAACAAATATAAAGAGAAAAAAAAAAATGCGGTATGCAGGAAATTGAACTTTCCGCTCATGATCTTCGTGGCCTTCATCCCTTCTTTTGCTTTGCTGGTCATGATTCTTAACGATGTCGCTATCCTGCCCATAGAAAATCTCACACGCTTGCTGAGGGGATGTAGCTGCCAATTGTATTGTACACCATACTGAGAATCCAAACCGCCCGTCACATCACCATTCACGGCATCCTCCATTACAATACATAGCCCCTCCCCAATTCGTGTGATATCTACTTTTTCCCCTTTTTCTTCGCCTCCACGACCTTGAATGTAGAATTAGACTCCGTCTCCTTTGCCCCATTTAAAGGTCCCTTTTTGGCAACTTCACTCCATCCACCGCTGTTCTTCGTCTCACCGGCTCCAGATCCTTTACTGCTACTTGCATAACCCTCAGAGATGCCTCGATCAGCTAACTTTTGCCGACGAATAAATTCCTCGGCGAAACGACGCCCATCCATGGTTTGGGAATTGGCATAAATACATTCGGAGATCAAATCATTCTCCTGGGGAAATGCGAGAAGTTGTTGTAGAAAATCGTCGACTGAAAGTCGTCATCAGCTACCTGGTCACAAGTCTCGAAGTTGGAATATCTAGTACTTACCATTGATTGTCCTATTAAGCCCTTTTGACAAAGCACTCTTAGCCCACTTCGTGAACTCATCATTTGCACTTGGCTGTCCAGGAAGTGGTCCTCCAAGGGTTGAGCTTCTCACAGGAGTGGCCGCTGTCCTTAGCTTGTTGGCTGGAGTAAATGCTGGGGCAGCACTACTGCTTGTAGTTCTTTGCGGTGGTGTAGCGGCAGAAACTGAAAACGGACCTTTAGCTTTTCCGCCGGCGCCAACAGTTGTCCAAGAGCCACCCGGACCCTGAGCTGGACCTTGCGCGGGTCTACCGGCCAGGTCAGCATATCGCTTACCAGCTGAGATCGGTGCAGCGACTGCGTTAGCTGCATTAGCTGCGATTGCAGTGGCGGCTTTCTGTTTGCGCGAAAATGCCTCCTCTTCCTTCTGGATCTGAGATAGCGACTTCTTCATACCAGCGCTGCCCTGGACAGCGTTCCCTTTGACCAACGGTTTATTCCAGGCAGATGGTGCAGATGAGGGCGGTGTGACTCCAGGAGATGTGCCCCATGTGGACGTCGGTGGGAGTCCTGGAACCTGCGGTTGAGGCTGATTAGCAAGCTCTAGCTGAAGTTGTGTGCGTCTAGCCGCCGCCGCAGCTTCTTCGGCCTTCGCAGCCTTTCGAGCTTCAGCCTCTTGGATTTCCTTTAGTGATGGGCCCTTTGTTCCTTCTGTGGCATCTCTTGCCCACGGTGCTATAGAGACCGTCGTATTTGGGGTCTCAACGGAAGGCGTCTGGGTACCAGACCTGGCCTCCATGTTAAGAGCTTCAGGGAGGTTTGGCCTACTCTTCTGAGCAGTTGGAGCGGGGAGAGGCGAGATTGATTGAGGCGGAGGCGGGAATGGCCGTGGTAGAGCAGCATTGTCAACCTTACCCCATACACTTTCCTGTTGGGAGGCAGGAGCCGAGGACTGCTTTGCGGTTGGAGTGTGCTGTGTTGGCTGCGCCACGAGTTGTTCCTCGGGTTCCTTTGGGAGATGGTAACTTTCAATGGCTGGTGGCGAAGGAAGTTGAGCTTTTGCAATGAGCTCTTGAGCCTGGAGCGGCGCTCTATGAGAAGGAGTATAAGGTTGCGGTGGCGCGGCTGCTGGGGGCCCTGGTGCCCCAAGTCTAAAGGCTCGTTCGGAGATACCTGCAGCATTTTCCTCTTCAATCTGTGCTCGTAAATCATGAAATTGCTGTAGGCGTTCGCCAGCTTGTAGTGCCTGGTCATTAAGGCTAGGCTGCAAGGCGTCATGTTGTGCCTGCTCCCTAGATAACTGTGCCCGTTGAGCTAAAATTGCCGTAACTTGTTGGGAGTGATTCGGAGTTTCCTGGTGCTGGGGCATTGATCCAGGTGCAGGGCCAAATGGAACCTGAAGATCGCGGTTGAAATTCATACGACTCAACATTGCTGACATCTCCTCATCCCGCATAGGACTCCCATTAATGTATTCAGAACCAGGTCCTATAGCGCCATGGCCAGCAGGAGCAGCTGTTCGAATCGGAGTATTGATGTCAAAGAAAGCGGGGACGACACTGTGGGGCATCTGCACTGGTATTGTTGGAGGGGTTGGCTGAAAGCCAGCAGGCGCCGTCATACTCCCGAAACTTGGCTGACTGTGAAGGCTATGCGCACTGCCGTGGTGATGCAGCTGTTGTACCGGGTGCACACCATGGAGCACATGCATACGTGCGGCATCAACTTGTTTCTGAATGACCTGCTGCTGCACCAGATGCTCGCGCTGCCGTGCCATCAAATACTGTTCTTCCTGCTTTCGACGTTCAAGATTGTTCTGCTGCTCTGCTGTTAGAGTTGTTCCAAAACTTGGAAAGCTACCTGCGAACGGTGGCTGTACAGTTCCAGACTGTGAAGGCTGGTTTGAAGCTGCCACTGCCGGCCCTCCACTTCCCCACTGTCCGTTTTCCTGGTTACTTGGAGGTCCGTAGGCAATACCCATCTGCGGTACGAGGAAAGGCTCTCGAGAGTTGCCGATCTGTCTGATGATCTGACCAAGAGGCTTGTAATCATTATCTTCATATTTCTTGACGTGGAGATCCGGCGTGAAAAACCCTGCTTTGAACCAATCATGCATCTCAAGACCAGAAAACGGTCCTTGCATTGCACCATTGATATCCTTATACACCCACCTCATTCTATCTGGCATGACCATGGTACGTTCCTGCTGCTGAAATTGGCCGGGTGGGGCGCCAGGCGCAGAGTTATGGGTCTGTGTTTGTTGGCTAGGTTGTGTAATGTGCTTTGCTTGTTGTGGGTTCTGTTGTGGCAGACCTCCCTGGCTCACAGCCGCCGATATAGGTGTCTGTACGGAACCACTTGAGAAAGGTTGATTTGATCCAGGCAGATTAAGATCTCTTTCGGAATGGCTTGTATCGAACCCTTCCGCACCAGCTCTACCACTATCGCTTGAATAAAACTCATCGAAGATCCCTCTTCCGGGACGTAACGGACTATCGGTATCTCTACGAATTGTACTTCGCCCGTGGTTGACGATTCCTTGGCCAAGCCTCTGCCCTTCACCGCCCTCAGCCAAAGCGTCATCTTCGCCTGATCTTCCAACGTCTCCAGAAGTCTGCATCTGTGCCTGCATAGCAGGTGGGAACAGTGACGCAAGCCTCCTTGAACGACCAACGGTTCCGGTGATGTTAGGTGCAGAGGTGTTGCTAACGCCGAAAAGCCCAAGATTATTAGAGCCAGGAGGGTGGAGGTCTCCCAAACCACTGAACCCCGGATTCCCGAAAGGCGCACCAAATGAGCTTCTCTCCCTCTGTGGAGTTCCTACAAGCCCAGGACCTCCGGGAGCTGGGCTTGACGGCCAGCCTCCTAAACCACTGAGACCACTCAATCCACCAAGGCTGGGAAAACCTTTGGATGCTCCAGCACTAGAATTCTGACTTCTGTCGCTTCCAGCTCCATCAAGTCCGCCAACTGGTATACCCCTTGGTAGCGAACCATACCCACTCAATCCTTGGTTGCCCAACATCCCGCTGATTGGATGATGTATATTCTGGAATCCTAGATCTTCCGCATCAATATCATCTGAATCCGCTCTCTCCGGAACAGGGCTTTGATATGGATTTGTCTCTGTTGGGCTTAATGGTTCATTGTCTCCAAGCGTATGATGCTGCTGCATTTGTGGACCCTGATGCTGGAGCTGATCACGACGTTGTTGCATGTTCAGTTCGCGGAGACCACCGATCCCAGAAGGCTCGCCTAAAGACGAAAACCCAAAATCATTTCTCGAGATTTGACGAGTTGGAGTCCCAAGGCCTGGTGCAGCAGACTGACGGGCTGAGCTCACATCTTGTCCTACACATAGTGCGGTGCTTCCGCTTTGTCCCACTTCGTCACCAAATGGATCCGTGCTGCTGCTCACCGGTCTAGAGAACTGATCATCGGCAGTCCGATGTTGGGGATGTTCTGTCTCAGCTTCGCTGAGTTTGCCGAGACTAGCGGTGGAAGATTTTTCTTTCAAACCCCCACTCAATTCTTCGGAACTGCCTTTGCTCATTAATTTCGAGAATCTGCTTTCTCCGCGAAGACTACCAAATCCAGCCTTTTTCTCACAGGGCGTTGCCGGCTGCCCACCCAATGCAAAGCTCCCAAAAGCACCCATTGGCGAGAGGCCAGCGCTTTGCGGACCTGCGGACCAGGGTGAAGAGGGTCCGGTGGCACTAGAAATTCCAGCAGCATTCCGCCGAAGCATAGCAGAGAATGGAGAAGTGATCTCTAGAGTATTCTCACGTGTACCAGCTTCCTTGTCCTTGTCCTCATTACCGCCTGCCCCAAAAATGCCGTCTTTTGTTTCAGTCCTCCTCCTTAATAGCGATGGTGGTGGAGTTTGGGCATTCGGCTCATCTCTAAAAAACCTACCAGTGCCTGTTGGAGATGACAGAGTATTGGATGAATATGAGATTGTATCACTAGTTTCTCGACGACGATTCCCAGGTCGGGACGATGTAGGCGACGAGAGTCCAAACGGAGTCGCGTTGACCTGT
Organism: Sabuloglossum arenarium; assembly: GCA_022345705.2. Classification (NCBI taxonomy): domain Eukaryota; kingdom Fungi; phylum Ascomycota; class Geoglossomycetes; order Geoglossales; family Geoglossaceae; genus Sabuloglossum; species Sabuloglossum arenarium. The sequence goes on from JAJDMY020000878.1 coordinate 166,122, forward strand.
CCTAGGGTCACGGAAGTCCTACGTCCTAAACTACCAGAGCTCTGGGATCCAGATTCCTTGGCATTCTGGGGAGGCGGTTTAATAGGAGAGTTGACTGAGCTAGAAAAGACCTAAGCAAAACCAGTTAGCAAAATTAAAAATGAGTCGCTAGCTGAATAGTTTACATCTTTTTCCTCTGCTGTCATTGGATCCAAGCTCAATGGCTCTAGCTTTCCGTTCTGCTCCCAGCAAAGATCAGGCCCGTTTCCACTGACGTCTTCATCTGGTTTACTCCAACCTCCGTTGCGGACACTGTCGGCCATTCCAGGACTCCAGTCGCCAACCATGAGGCTAGAGAGATTCTTGTCCAGCTCGCCGTTCTCCTTCAGCGATCTGAAGATGCTCAAAAGCTCGTCCTTTGAATATCGTATCTCACTTGTGCCCCCATTACGGCCTGCGCTATTGTAGGCATGTGGCGGCACGTAGACGCCAGGGGTTCCTGTGGGATTGAAGGCTTGATTCTGGCTGCTTTGTTGATGATGTGATAATGTGGTAGACAAAGATGGACGGCGGAAAGTAGCGGAGCCATTAGGGCCGCGACGGGACCTGGAAGATTAAAAAAAAAGTTGATATTAGAGGTCTGCCGGTTTTTTTGTCTTGAAAATTGAATACTGAGAAATATTTGAACCAACGAAAAAGGCAAGAATCACATAATTGCAGGGAGTTGTGTACATCATAATGCGATGGTAGAAGGTCACGAGTTCGATACAAACTCTCGCAGGAGAGCGAAACTCGAGAGCTATTCGTACGCGTCTTTTTCGCAGAGAAAGCAGATGCCGTGTCTCGCGGGTATTCGATCAGGTAAATCGGCGTGTAAAAGACGTGGCATGGACTAACCAATCTGCGCTTGTGCCCCCTCCATCGACTCTGATTGAGCCCCTTCCACTGGAGCCACCCTCCTCTCTACTATTGCCTGCTGCAGCCGATGCAAAGCTTGATGGAAATTGCGAAGGCATTCTTGATATCGCTGGCTGGCTGTACGCACTCGGGAAACGAAATAGAGGTTTTGGTCTGTAGAGGATCCTTCACCTTGGCTAAGGTACAAGGCGAGTACTCGATACGATGCGACGGAGTTGGTTCGCTTGAAGATCGATACGGTGCGCGGAGGTCTGAAGAGTTGCAGAGGGTCTGGTATGAGGTCTTGAGAAACACGTGTTAAGCTTGGGATTGCGATCGTGTGTTGTGTGCAAGACAGGTCGGCGAGTTTAGTCCTTACTCTGGTACGGAGGATCGAGAAAGAAAGAAAGTTAAGAGGTTTTGTGCTGGTCGTTTTCGTCCAGTTAGAAAAGGGTGAGGGTAAGTGTGAAAATTGCCCGTCTAGGGTTGATTAGGTGTTAATAATGTATTTGAGTTGGGCAAGATTTGCGTGGGCGTTGCCAAGGATTAGCTAGTCGAACTATGCCAATCGCCGTGACGCAGGTACGAAAACGTTCCCTCTTATGAACGCCGCTGCTTCACGACTCGACCGCCTCTGATCTCCTGTCCTCGTGCTGTGCTGTTTGGTTAGAATATTTCAGGGTCTGAGCAACTAAGAGTCTGATGTGGTCAGGGAGAAGAGCAGCGTTATCATGCACCGCATTACACTGAGCAAAGTTTGGAAAGCAGTAGTGCTTTCCCGACAGCCAGAAAGCAAGTGTGAAGAGTTCAAAGGTTATCGTCGAGGACAGTGGCAAACATTGCTTGTGTGGGGGTGCGTCTCCGGCTATGGAATCCAACATTCTGCTGCCGCTTCCTGGTGCTACAGTGTATCCGATCTCCCTTTCCCTTGGTTCTTAACTGGACTATGACGCTACGATGATTTACATACGTAAGAAGGTGCGGAATATCTACAACGCTATTCACAGCGAGCATACAGTCTGCTTGACTTGCTTAATCAGCTGTCTTTCTAGCTGGTCAATCCGTTGGATGACTGTGCACGACTTTGTCAATTGTCAATCTCTCGATCTGAAAAGTTCCCAAAGGTTGGGCTGAGCAAATATAGCCTTGGATTCTTCGACTTGCTATGGATTATTGATTTGCCAAGTGGATTTGTTCGGTTTGAGGTTATGCACTACTCGATCAGAGTCTTTCAAGTTATGTCGTTGCTCGGGTACCTGCTCTAGTGTCACCGCCGATGATTTACTGTACATCTGACGGGGGGTGAGAGGGTTTCCCGTTAAATCAAACTTCGCTCTTCAAACTATTTCTCCGATTCTTTTTGTCTTGACGTTTCGATTCCCTGGCATCTTTATCAGCCCATCTTGACCGAATGATCAATCTGCTCCCTTGTTACATATATATTGATATATGTTCTCCTTTTGTAGGAGCATCTAATACCTAGGCTGTAATGGTAAACTGCTGGTGACTTTAGGAGGCCTCAGCTCAAGCCAGATTAACGGTGGTTTTTTTCAATTATCCAATTATCCAGTCTAAAATCCTTTCGCGTTCTAGCACAACATCAAACTCTAAGAGTTTGCTGAGAGCAATCCCCAATCAGTTGATCAAACACCCGTTTGACTCATGTCATGTGCCAGAACATCAAGATCCCCAACAACACACCAGACGGCGTTTGTGAATTCGCGGATAGGAAAACAACCCCAGCATCAATCTTCATGATGGTATACACAGAGTGTTCCTCGAGCCACAATCAAGGCCACAGGCTGTACGCTCAAAGCATGAGGGTAATCGGATCAACAATCCCGCACTCAAGTCAAGAAAGGAAGCCTTAATGCCTACTCTTCTCATCCGCGCAGACGATCAATCTATATTCTTACCTTTCGTCCTTGTCTTTGTTGGCATCCCGATCATCATCGCCGTGACCGTTCTATTGTGCAAATACACTCGATACAGTGGACAGAGCGCAACGAACGCGAGAAGAGGTGATTTGGCATTGTTCACCCCTTGGGAGTGGAAGTGGCGCAAGATGCTTCATTGGGCATGGCCGTGGTTTACTAGGAGGAATGGGTATCGTAATAAGCAGGAGCTTTATGATCCGCCAGCGACAAGGTGGGGAGGACCCTCAGTATATGATAATGGGTTTCATCAGGTTGGTGGCGGTGGAGACGATGGATCCCCTCGTCCTCTGTGGGGTGTCGGAGGCCATCGACGCATCGTTAGTGAGGTTCCATGGGATATCAGATACCCTGGAAGTGACCACAGTGAAAGGGACAGCTTTTGTCCTCCACCCCGCAGATCCAGATCCAGACATGGTCACTCCCCAGATTATTTCTGTCCCAAACCTAGAGGCAGAGGCGGAGGTGGATGGGCAAGGCGGCCTCCATCACATATTTCGAGTTTCTGCGGGCCACCGCCTTCCTCTGAGGGAAATCAAAATTGCAATGGACCGTGCGGTGGGCGTGGTTGGTGCCGTCCTGTCCCCACGCCAACAGGTGGCTACCGTCTTCCTCCTGACCTCGATCGTACAGAGTATGTCTATGATGGCATTCATGGAGGCATGCGTCCTAGAAACTGGCGGGACCTTCAACGCGGCCGGGTGTTTGGCGGCCGCAGACATTCGGTAGCGGGTGGTGAATTCCGGAGACCAAAATTTGATTTTCCACCATATAACAAACATGGTAGATGTGGCTTTGGCGGTGCTCCACCGGATTTTCTGGTCAGAGGGAGAGACCGGAATACTGGTGCTGATGATGGTGAGGGTTATTTAATGCCCCCTTTCCCAATACATCGCGGAAACTGGGAATCTCCTCATCGTCAAAAGCTTAGCCCATTCTCGTCCTCTAGACACAGCAACCCAGTTTATGTTCGCGGTAGACCACCTAATGACCGCGAATTAGGTGGTTTTGACAACGTGCCACAGGGACGTCACGGTGGCCGTAGGGCAAGCAGGAAACACAACAACTATCCTCACCTGGAGGCGAAGTTTGGTCCAGTAAGTGGTCCGGATATGTTTGGACGCAGAGGGCGATGATGGAGGAGAATGTCGGGAGCAGTCACGGTGGACTCGTCGATTCGGGGCCTGGTGGATGGTGAGATGAGCCACGGAGAACACAGGGATTGAGCAGGTGAGATTGACGCGATTTGTGATTATCATGGGCATTTCTTTAGTCAGACATAGCTATTAAAATGAGCTTCGCAGATCCTTCTCACTCTGCTGTGAGGGGTCCTGGGCTGGCCGGACCTCGTAGGTTTTGAAATATTTGTCGCCCTGTTCTTGTTTGACCCGATCTCTACTCTACACAGTCAGCCCCCATCTCTCACCTACTTTGAAAGACTCCTCCCTGCCCGTGCCTCTCTCCTTGTGTGCTACGTCTGCAGTAAGTATGATAAGGGCTGGCAAACTCCAAAGTCGGTTCTAGAAGAACACCTCACTGCTCCAGTCTCACTATTCATCCATCCCTTGTCCCTTCCGTCTGTCACCCGGAAAAACCGAACGTTCATACATACATACAAAAGCGAAACCTAGCAAATCACCCCGTCCTCCAACCACACCCATTATGAATACCCCCCGTCCAAAATACTTGGTGCTCCCTCTTTTGCCCGGAGAACCTCGCAGGAGCTATTTATGTTCGGAGCCCGTTGTTTCAGAGTTTCCCTTGAAAACATGTACGCTAAGGATTCTCCCTGTCGACAATATCTGAGATTCTCGCCAAAAAAATAACATGCTATCCTTGAGCTTCACGCTTGCAAAGCGCCCCTCTGCAATCTCCTGAGACCTGGGGTATGTTGCGGCTGTTGGTGGAGAGATATTTAGAAAAGAGAGTCACATGCCTGCAGAGAAAAGGCTGGAGCCAGCGTTCGCTTAACTAAACTTTTGTAGGACAGCAGCTTAGCAGCTTAGCAGTTCAGCAGTTCAGCAGCTTAGCAGCTCAGCAAGTCAGCGGTCAGCAGCCGGAACTCCGAACTTTCCCTCGTGCACCTTCACCCCACTAACCAATCTCAGTGATCTCGGTGAATCCGGCAAGTCTCACCGCTGATTCATAAACCCAACCATGCAGCTTGCACCACTAGAAGACGTTTCATCTTTTTCGACGGTGCAGCGACAGTTTCATGAATTTCGAGACGGAAACCCCAGCCCTTCCTTCGTATATGCACGTCTCCACCGTGGTGGACAAGAAAAAAAACCTGGGAATTTGTGTTGCATGTTAGTGTAAACCATGCAGGCAGTGGCAGTAGAGGGAGTGGAGAGAGATTAGGGATCGGACTGCTGACGGGCAATGATCTTACTGTACGAGTCAACGAACCGACAGTTAGCCAGACGTCGCAAGGGAACTCCGCATCCACAACTCAACCAACTTCTCCACAACCACGGCTTACTCATGACAACCGAACACAAATCCCACTTTCATGAGAAAATCCATCGAAGGGAGGCTGGGCGCTCTTAGGTCCTTTCGCCCGAAATATGACGGAGAGACCTGGTCTGCGCTCATCCCACCGTTGGTACATTCGTCTTATCTGCAACAGGAAGCCTTGGGCCGTTGCGACGATCGGCAACATGAATCTGAGGAATTAGCTTAGAAACATAAACGTGGCTGTGGCCTGTGGCATGGAGTAGTGCTAGTCCCTTGTTATAGAGGAGCGGAGGATGTTCAATTGGACTGGATATGTGAGGAGATGGGAGGAAGCTTTCAATCGCGTGGTTGATGCAGCCGGAATCCCAATATGTCCTCCAATAAACAATCCCTCCCCTGCAAATATCAACTGCCGGTCAGACAACTGCATGTCCGATACCTCCACATTGGGACTACTGCTTTCCACCATGCCACGTTTTCTTCGCTGATGGTCAACCCTCTCCCCAAACGATCCATGTCCCACCCCGAACCTCACCGTGCGTCGCTTCCCTGTCTCTCAGCACGGACTGGGAGTCAAAGTTCTGTTATTTTTCATTTAATATTTTCTTTTTGGGGTGGTGGTACACTGCTGCTGCTCTAGGTAACCTTGGGACGTATATCTATAGCCGCTAGTTCGTCGTCGTTGCTACATGGTTGTCTTGCGTTTTTTGTCTATCTGGATATGCTACAGATATTATCCCCGCTTACGTAATTTCCGCTGGGTTTTCTTCGTCCCGCGATTTGTTTTTATCAGAGACCTCTATCTCTTTTTCTCTGCCGTGGCGCTCTGTCGTCGTTGAATTGCTAGCAGCAGAACCCTAATAAATAGCCCTACGAGATTACCTTGCCCTCTAAACAAGCGGCTCCGCCCTTGTTGTTTTCACGGCCAATATTCAGTACCCACAAACCGGCCTTGAAATGGGACAGGCTCCCAGCATAGCGTCAACAGAAGAGTTCTCCAGACCTCGAACGCCTCTGATGTTTGGGTCTGTTCCGACCCCGCTACCGGTTGATCCAAGAGAGTACAGCATTCGTGATAGAAAGGATTCAGCCTCTGAAGCTAGCGTCACATCATTCAATGATGTCTTTCCAGCCATATTATCGCAGGAATCCTTCTTAGACCGATTTGACGTGGCGCATGCCTCTTCCGTCAGTCCATCGACTCTTTCCCAGCAGGTCTCCTTTGACGGCCACGAAGACAGCCTATCTTCACGTTCAAGAAGTAAAGGACCGCCGAGTCCTACGTCAGTGAAGGAGAGACACCTTTGCCAAAGCAATGGCTGCGAGTGCGTCAACAGTGACCCCAAAACAGGAGAGGAGCTCAAAGATCACAGTTGCACTTTGAGTTTTAACGGCACCACTGACACCTCGGCGGAAGGTGGATTCGCGGATGGCATTCCGTTCTATTTCTTCCCATCTCTTTGCATAGAGGAGGAATCTCCACCAGCAAAGTCAAGGTTCTCATCGAGCGCTCTAGCTACTAAGTCGCGGCGAACGCGATCACAACCACCACAGCTGCCATCGCAACCACCGGAACAGTCACCCACTGCGAAGAGGCGAAAGACTTCAACTCCTTCTCTTCCTGATGCTCCATCAAAATCACCTCTGCCACCTCCACTCCATTCCCATCCTCCACAACGGCAAGCGGCCAAAGTTAAGCGCAATAGATCAGCCGCCGCCATGTTATTACAACAACCGCACCATACCGTTATACAATGCAAATGTCCTCAATGCCACCGACGTCCACATGCTGGTTTTTCGTCTCAAATGCAATACGCCATCTTGCCCCGATATCCAACATCTCCTCAAGCCCCACCACCAATAGCCGGCTTGCAGACATCCTGTCAAATGCCTCAGAAGTTTACCGCCGCAGCAATGGGCGGGATCCAGGCTCTGCCGGCGCAGTACGAGTGGCAACAGTTCATGCAGATGCAGCCACCGACCTTCCCGGTCAGGCAGCAGAACCCCTTTGTCTGGAATACTTTCCCGCCTAATGGTGCTATTTATGACGTATACTGATAGTCACGCGCTTACAATCTTGAGCTGACTTTAACGGTAGCCTTCGGGAGGCTTGGATACGGAGATGAAAGACGACAAATATTGTGTTGGGTTTTTGCAAGGCAACAGCATTGTACCTTTTTTTAATTTTAATTTTTCCTAATCTATCAACGAATTTTCTTTTTCGCCATCCAAATATGCATCTACCTATGAGAAAGGAGTTTTGGCCGGGCGGTGAGACGGGTAAGGTAAGACTAGTCCCCGCCCACGTAACAAAATATAAAAGGGATATAGGTTCTTATGACGAGCTCTCTATTACCTATTATCTATCTAGACAGGAGACGTTTGTCTTCCGGACTGGGGGATAAGGGAAAAAAGGACTACACTCCTATTGTATGTAGTATTTAGTCAATAATATTAATCCTTGTCATGATCATCACTCAAACCTTCTCTCTGTAAAAACAATTACGTTTTTTTGGTTTCGTTTTAACAGTTGCCTGTCGAAATGTTTGCTCGCCAACCAACGCTGACCAATGAGAGCGCATTGCAACAAATCCTTCAGGTCGATTTCAAAACATCGACGAACAGTCTTACAAAAAGAAAAGAACGGCCCACTGCATAGGAAGCAACCCACAAAGACAGCTGCATCCATTTGCGATGGCCGGCTCGTTCGACAGCTTTCTGCTTTCCGGCATTCTCTCCCGAGAACCACCGGTTGGATCCCTCGGAGACTCTGTGGCGGATAGTCTAGCCACCTGCTTACAACAGGGGAAATTTGAGGACGTGCTCAAGTCGCCCTTTGCTTGCAAGCTACTGGGCCGCCATCCGGACAATGGGGTGTTCGGCGAACTGGAAAGATCGGGGGATTGGACTGCTTGTATAGCTGGTCGAGTTAGTCAGGTGCTCGTAAGCACGAAGGCGCAAGGGGGAGTCCAGCATGCAGGCGTCAAGTTTCATCAGACAATCTTGATAGGTATTGCTGCTTTGCATGCTTTTCTGCAATCTAACGTCACCGGCCCGCCGCTGCCATTTTCGGCTCCGGAGGTTGTGCTTCCACAGGATGCTAATGTGGAGGAAATCCGGCGGGAGTGTCTGGCTTCGTTGACTGTCGAAGGAGTGGCGCCGTATGAGTTGACTCCGAATGTGGAGTTGTTCTATCTAGCAAAGGCTATCCTCAACAGCCCGGCCTTAGCAGATAATTCAGTGGGTCTTAGCTGGTGGAGAGTACGGGTGAATATCTTGCACCAGAGATTGATCTCTGAACATACTTCGACATTACGAGCCAAGATCTACAAGGACGTGAAATTTCTGGAGTCGGAGGTTCTGGAGGGGGAAAATGTCCATGAACATTCTCAGGACCAGAGGATCCGATTACTGCTTGAGATGTCGGCCATCGACACGTTCTACGGGTTTGATGCTAAAGCTAGGATGAACTTGAATCGGGCTGCAAAAAAATCTGGGTTTGAGTTTGCTATTACTGGGCTGCTGGGAAAGAGGACCAAATTCCAAGGAAAGGATGTCAGCCAGCTAGTTGTGCTTGCTCGGAGTGCTCCCTCTGACGGCGTAGATCTGGTGCTTCCTACGAAGGAGACCAATGGTCAGGATGCGCCTGGAAGTACTAATGGTTCATCAACGGTTGGGACCAAGCCCAAGCCCAAGCCCAAGCCTAAGAACTTGGAGCTGAATGATGACACACTTCTCGAGTCCATATGTTTCTCTCGGACTTCGCAGCAGTCAGCGTTACCAACAGTCCTAGAAACATTCTCTTTGCCGCCTGCCATAGCCAATCTCGATCCATCTAACCAACCTCAATTGAAACCCCTTGATTCCATCATTCTCTTGTCTCTTGCTAACTCCATCACTAATCAATCTCCAGTTCACGGTTTGACGCGGGAAGAAACTTTGCCTTACGCCACAAGAGTGCTTGAAGATGGCAGCACAAATTGGCAGGTGTACTCTCAAGCGCTCCTGGTCAGAAGTCGGATCGAAAGATACAGATCACGGACTAAGGAGAGAGGGCTTCTACAGTTGCAAGCGCTAGTAGACCAGGTGATTGCCGATACTACCTCAGATATGGAGGGGGAGGAAAATAGGGCATTTAGGTTTTTGCCCAGACCTAAGGAATCGGAGAGTGCCCCTGCGACCGAACGCCTCACATATATTCACCAAATTTTCTCGCCCACGCGGTGGGAATTAGAGATGGAGCTAGCTTCCAGATGGGTCGATCTTGGGGGGATGATCACAGCATTGGAAATCTTTGAGAGGTTGCAGATGTGGGCCGAGGTGGCGCTCTGCTGGGCAGCAGCAGATCGAGAAGATAAAGCGAAGAAAATTATCAGAAGACAGTTGTTCAAATCCCCAAAAGGCGAAGAGGCGGGTGACGATGATATCGATGAATCCTGGGAAGAGAGAGACCCTCCACCTGTCAATGCGCCTAGATTATGGTGTATTCTTGGAGACATTGATCAGGATCCTACGCTTTACGAACGTGCTTGGGATGTGTCGAAGGGGCGATATGCTCGAGCCCAGCGTTGCCTTGGACGACATTACTTCTCAGCCAGGGATTATTTGAAGGCGGAGGAAGCGTACATGAAGTCGCTGAAGGTCAATGGACTTGACCACGGGGCCTGGTTCGCACTGGGTTGTGCAAGACTAGAGCTCACGCACTGGGATGACGCTGTGGAAGCATTTTCTCGGACTATACAGTTGGATGATCAAGACGCCGAGGGGTGGAGTAATCTGGCCACCGCTTTGCTGAGGAAAGGGGTGAAGCTGCCAGCGCAAGAAGCGTGGAGCGAGTCAGGCAAGCGCTTAGAAGATGATGATGAGACACCCAGCATACAGCAAGAAAAGGTCAATTCAGATCGAAACAAGAAAGACGCCCTCAACGCACTCAAGCGGGCTGCAGGTCTGAAATTCGAAGACTGGCGAATATGGGAGAACCTCCTCACCGTCGCAGCATCCACACGTCCACCATCATACACAGACGTCGTCACGGCCATGAAACGCATAATCGAACTCCAAGGCCCCTCTAAAGGCGAAAAATGCATCGACTCAGACATCCTCGAACTCCTCATACGCCACATCATCAAAACAGACCTAGACAGCCCCTCTCCCCAAGGCTACGACCCCTCCAAACCCGGGCTCCCCCGCCTCATCGTCCAGCTCGTCGAAAAAGACATCATTCCCCTCATCACCACCTCCGGCCACCTATATGATCTAATCGCCAAACTCTACATCTGGCGCAGAAAACCCTCCTCCGCCCTCGCCTTCACCGAGAAAGCCTGGCGCGCCACCGTGGCGCGCGAAGGCTGGGACCGTGGCGCCCTCGACGAGAAGGCGTGGAACGAGGTCGTGGACTCGACGGCCGAGCTCGTGGAGGCGTATGAGACCCTGGGGGGCAAGGAGACTACGGAGGGCTTGGGTGCGAGGACGGGCGCGTTGGTGGCGAAGGATTGGAAGTTTAAGGCTAGGAGTGCGGTTAGGGGGGTTAGAGGGAGGGGGAAGGAGGCCTGGGAGGGGACGGAGGGGTGGGAGAGGCTTGGGGGGATTTTGGAGGGGTTGAGTGGAAGGGAGGGGATGAATGCGATATTCTAGGCTTTTTTGTGTAGGTATTATGGATTGCATGGCAACCAGCAATTATCACGTTGAGAGAGATATAACATGAAACCTGGATATTCCTGATACTTTTACTTCTACGCAGAGAGAGAGAGAGAGAGAAGAGAACAAGAGAACCCGACATTGAGGGGTTTTGCCCGGTTTGCTGGGGGGGAAGTACGTGTGGACGGTTGGGATTTTCTTGGCTGTGAACAATAGGAAGGAAAGGAGAACGATAGGATGCAAGAAAACAACAAGGCATCTCAACGGTCCGATTGGAGAACTCAACGCTTGCTTACATGAACCCCCAAGCCACAACCCAAACGCACCGCCCCCCGCGTCATCCCATTGGACATTTCAACTCCTCGTCACACGAAAGTCCCGGGGGGGGGGAACGTTCGAACAGCATTAGCACGTGCGCAGATTATATAAAGCATGGGACAAGTCGAGCGGGGTGTAAAATTTCCGGGAAGGAAGTGAGGAAAGGATAGATAGATAATCAAGGACATTTTTATTTTTAATTTTTAATTTTAAATATTATTGGGGGTTTTGACGAGATATATAACGAGGGAACCAAGGCGGTGATAGTTATTAAGATAGGAGAGAAGCGCAGGAGGTGTTGATTTGATAGACAATGGCGACGACGACCACCACCACCAACGCCCCGCCGCCGACGGAAACAATCGCTTTCTTTGGCGCTACAGGCGGCTGTGCCCTCGCGACCTTGACGCTCGCACTCCAAAACGGCTATCGCTGTTCAGCTCGTGAGTATCTCCCTACCGATCCCACGACCAACAATATAATAATAACCAGCTTCCCACCACAGTTGCCCGCACCCCCTCCAAACTCATCGCGCTCCTCCTCTCGCGCGGGATCCCCCAACCCACACTCGACAGCTCCTTAACCACAATCGAAGGAAACGCCAGGACCGAAGCCGACGTCCTCAAAACCCTCCTCGCCTTCTCCCTCCCCGAGGCGGGGGGGAACAATGTCGTCGACATTGTCATCTCTGCCATCGGCGGAAATCCTGTATTTTGGCCGAATCCTTTTAGACCTACCCTGGATGACCCACATGTCTGCGAAGCTTCGCTCCTAGCTCTCGTCCGCGCGCTCCGCAGCCTGCGCGGCCCGACGCCAAAACCGTTTCTCCTCGCAATATCCACGACCGGTCTTCCGTCGCGCGTGCGCGACGTGCCTCTCCTCCTGCTACCGCTCTATAAGCTCATGCTCCCGATCCCGCATGCTGATAAGGAGAAGATGGAGGGTGTGGCGATGGAGCCAGGGAATTTTGGGGAGGAGGGCGTGTTGAGTGGTGCGGTGGTGGTGAGGGCGAGTTTGTTGGTTGATGGGTTGGGGAAGGGGTTGGGAAGGGTGAGGGATGGGGTTGAGGAGAGGCCGGCGGTGGGGTGGAGGATTGCGAGGGAGGATGTGGGGAGGTGGGTTTTTGAGAGGGTGGTTAGGAGGGGCGGGAGGGTGGAGGAGTGGGGGGGGAAGAAGGTCACCATTACTTATTGATCTGAGAGATATCCCATTGATTCATTTTGTTTTTCCCCATCTCTTCTTCAAAATCTTCAAAATCCTTCCTCCCATCTTATTTCAATCTCTAATCTTTTAAGGGGGTTTGGGCCGCTGTTTTTCGCAGCCAACTTGCCAAAATCTCGCGCTGTTCTAACGCTCGCTTACCAGCAGCCAAGGCGGCAACACCTTGAAACCATCTTTCCCAATTCCCGTTTATGACTTCTTGAGGAGTCAAAATAAGATCTCCCCCCCCCCCCCCCCCCCCCCCCCATCCTGATCCCTCTCTGGTTCTTAGCCCACACATCATTCTGCTGGGCCTCATTCTTGCCGATGAAGCACTTGCGGCGCCCTTTCGGGCTCTCTTGTCATTAGAGTTGGTAGCAGGAATATTACTATCTCGAAAGGCGATATTAGCGATCCAATGGACCTAAAAAATATCAACCAGATATATGTGGATAGATGTCCGGAATGTCACTATATTAATTTGGTTGTCAAGGCACAGCGAATTGAGAAGATATAGACTACTGAATGTTTTGGACCTTTCTTCTAATTGAGTATAGAGATCCGTGGAGCCTAAACCTCCGGGAGATAAACGGAACAACCCAGCTGCCTTTCGATATCATCAAAGACCTCCTTGATAGGGGTCACATATGCTAGCCAGGAGCCACCTGGTCCACTACGCTCGGATCCTCCAATAACCATGCCACCTAATTCCCCAGACCTTGACAACACAAACGAGCCCGAATCGCCTCGATTGGCAAAATCTTTAAAATCTCTCCCGACAAAACACCATTCCGTAGACAGGCCATCGCTATACGGAAGCCTACAATTACTCTTTATTGAGTTAAATGTGCCCGTTGTATATCCAGTCGATCGTCCCCACTTCACGGCTTGGTCCTCAATATCCATAATCACAGTATCTGTAATATACGGTGGGGCAGGACACTGGAACCTGGCGAAGACTCCTTCAGGGAACTACAAACACAATGTTAGTTCTATTAGAGAAAAGTGAAGTACTAGATCTGACCTTGTTGTCTCCTAGACGATCTTGACCGATCTTTATAAGCCCCCAGTCGAGACAGCATCCATCCTCTGGAGGCTCTATCTGCCTACGACGGAACCCAGAACTTGCGAAAACATACCCTAAATGGCTATTAAAATCCTGCGTAGTAGAAAGAAGGGCTTTTTTAGCCGCAAGTGCAGCTTCTTTATCTGGTAGCCAACGGGATCCTGCATTGCGAGCAAAACCTTCTCTCGCTCTACTCTTGATATCCTCAATTCTATTTCTTGGTTCCTAAGGTCCGACATTGCCGTCTCTTCATTCTCCTGGTAATCGTGTGGACTTGGCTGATAAATGCCAATAGTGCTGTTGCTATTGGGCAATATACCTAGTAGGAAGTCAGTATACTTATGAAAGTTATCAAAGCAAGTACTTACGCGATGTGTCTTCAGATCCTGAAACAACGACGTGGTGGCAAGTAACACCCACTCTTATTGGCTGCCGTCCTTCTCCACAAAGTTCAATATAACCCCCTAAAGTTCCGCTACCACCTCCTATAATTCCTACGCTGCTGCCAAGCAGAGGGCGTTGGTTATATGGCCTGGGTACGAATGCTCCCCGAAAAACCTCCCCTTCTTGAACCTGCACTTGGACGTGGGAGCATCGTTCACTATAAAAGCCAAGATAATAGTTTTAGTAAAGAACATATAGGAGATTTGGTTATAGGACTTACCTAACACAGATTTTCTTTATCTCATAGACAAACTGCCGCTATTCCGGAACAGAAGCATTCTATGTAACAGTAATAAGAATGACTACTGGGTTATCTTCCGATGACTCCCCGTATCCTCTCCGAATAACGTCCAGGGCATGCCAATCCGTATTAGGTTTGATCAATTTGATGACTTTATAACGCAAAGATGAGTTCCAGATCGCTACAATTGGATCATTTCGAGTAATCGGAAAGATTCGCCTGGTAGGTTCGAAGCGACTACCTCCGGAGCTGCGTGGGGGTTTGTATTCCTCATCACTTCTCAGGAAGAAATAATCCATATAACCTTCAGAACTTCCGGAAATTCCAGAGTAAACCGTCTCGCCACTGTCTTCCTTCTTGTGATCTCTTTGATCTGCCATTGAAGGCGGTGAGAATGTAAAGGAGTGAAAGGAAAGAAGGAAGAGTTGGTAACAAGTGAGAGGTTGGGTAAGGTGGCGGAAAGTAAAAGGGAAGTGAGAAGTTGTTGGGTGAACGACTCGTGGTTGAGATGTTCAAGGTCATAGCCCAGCTCACTCGCACCGAATATGCTTTCAAGGAGATGTCGCATCCCATCCTGTTCTTGCTCCTCGATATGAACATCAATCCTGGCACCGCGGCCCGTGTCCAAGTCTCGTGCAGCACTGACGACAGCCTTCCCAGTGTCTGGGCGATCCATTCGCGAGGCCATACGGATAAAGTCTTTGGCTGTCTCAAGGCCATGGGCGTTAGCGACGCGACGGAGGTTTTTCTTCGTCGTAGGAGAGAAGGGGATGCACGGCGACATTGCTCACCCTCCAAATTAGGGTATCTTGGCGATACAAGGCAGCAAAAATGCGCCCAGACTGCCTGACCCTTAGATAGACAACTCCCGCAATGGCTGAAACGGAAGTCGACGCTATTAGAGGCTACCAACTCTTACCTATCGCACAACACATGGAGGCAGGTTTGCAAGCCATTAAAAACGTGGACACGATGCTCTTTGGTAATCACTGCATTGATATGCTAACAGTGGATGGGGACGCTAAAGATCTATTGCGTAGAAATCGACGCCGTCAATACGATGCCATACGTAGTGCCTATCTATAACTAACCCCTTAAATATCCATCGCCTCTCCCTCCTCGTACTCCTTAAAGTCGAGGTTGAGCTCTTCATAACTCTTATATATCTTCTCCCACACCTCTCCCCGAATACCCTCCACTTCCTTCTCTCTGACCACTCCCGGTTTTGCCGGTGTTGCATTGGGTGTACTCTTCATTGCAACTTCAAACATGTTCGCGATGAAGTTGAAAACTTATCTTCAAGTCCTTGTCGCCGCGTTGGATGTCGTAAGGACGAGATTGCTGCACAACGCCGTTGGTACGGATACACATGAAGGTGTATTGCATTCCGTCGGTCCAGAAGCCTTGCACATCAGTGTTGATTTTGTTAGTACGCCGTCGGGTTTCACGCAGGATGCAGAGGTAGGCGAGAAGTTGGCTTTCGCCTTTGGAGAACTCGAAGCGTTGTTTGGTTTTAATGGCGGCAAGAAAAGTCCCGTCATTATCACGTTTAGTACCATAACCGAAAGCCCAGTCTGCACGTCCTTGCACGATGATAGTTTTTCCTGTGCGATGGTTGGTGACTTTGACGGAAATGTCGAGTTCGGGATAGAGCATTACGCGGTTGCCCTCGTCACCGAATCGGGGGTTTATGGTGCCTTTAGAGGGTGTCCGGGGTGAATCTGTCGCCGACGTTGGGACACTGGTATTTGTAGTTGGGGCTTGTAATTTTCGGACCGCGAGACAGGATTGGAAAAGCATGGTATCGACGGCCATGCGTGCAGTAGCTTCCGACCGCTCGTTGTAGAATACTAGTTCGAGATCGTGGAGGTTGCTCCCTTTATGAGCTATCAGCGAGGGGACAAGTAACATTATGCGTCATGAAGGGTAGCTTACGAAGCCTAGCAGGAACCTCGTGAGGCTCGCTTTCGAGTTCCCATGGCTCCCGTGCAATGCGAGGCCGATTGTATGCTATATCAAACAGTTCCATCAATTCGCCTTCCCACGCGTCTCGAGCGTTTAACTAGACAGTATATATCTTATTCAACTCTGCCTCTAAACAGAACCCCACACCACTAACAGTTTGTATCACAGGCTTCGCCACACTGTCATTGCCGATGCTATCGGCTTGACTCTGGAATACAGATTTCAGCGCAGAAAGAGAGTGCTGAAGCGCTAACCCAGGTTCATTGAGTATATTCTCCGTAAGCTTGACAAGTAGAGCATGTTGGCGGGTGCGGGTTGGAGTTTCTTTGTGGGTTTCAGCGCGTTTACGTCAGACTTGAGCTGCTCCAAGGATGCGAGAGCATCGTCTAGAGTGTTAGAACTGCGGGTGGAAGCCATAGTCGTGCAGATAGCGTTTGTAGTGGACGAGAGTCAGAGAACGTCAGTAGTAAGACGATGAATATACAGTCCCAGGTCATATGTGTCCGACCGGTAAGCGAGTTTTCGAGATAAACAACGCGGTCGCGTTGGATTCCTCAATGCCGGTCCAGCGCAAAACGACTCGCCACGAATTAAGTCCTGTCAAGCGGGCCTATTTGATGGGCAGACATGACGCTGGAGAAAGCTTTGGTCAAATTTCTCGCGAAACCGGTGTTCCAAAAAGTACAGTAATTGACACTGTCCAAAACACCATAGAGCACGGCCACACCAATTCCCTCCCACGGGGCCGACCACCACGCAAAACAGACCTTCGAGATGAGCGAATTTTACGTCGTGAGGTTAATAAGGGCCCCCAGGCTCGTCGCATGCCACTTGCAGAACTTCAGGTCAACATTCAACCTTCACTTTCTCGCTCTACCCTTCAGCGACGCCTCAAAGAATTTCATATCTCAAAATGGCTAGCAAAAGGGCGGCCAAAACTGGAAAATGATCACAAGAAAGCTAGATACAAATGGGCATGCGAGCACCATCATTGGTCAAAGGAGGATTAGCAGAAAGTGCTTTGGAGTGATGAGTTCTTGGTGGAGAAACAAGCAGGCAAGGGACAGGTGTGGGTATTCAGAACCCCTCAAGAAAAATGGAATCAGGATTGTCTTGAACCTCGTGGAGATCTTAAAAAAGATATTAAGGTTATGTTTTGGGGATGTTTTGGGGGACGAGC
>JAJDMY020000879.1:0-11895 GCA_022345705.2 Sabuloglossum arenarium
CCCCCCCCCCCCCCCCCCCCCCCCAAACCCTCCCCAACCACACAACAACGCTCACTTAGAATAGGCATTAAAACATCAGCATCGGATCTTAAACCGGTGGGAAAAGGTTGGTTTGGATGGATGGAATATTCTTTTGAAGGAGGTTATGATATGATGGATGTCGAGTTTTGGTGGAAGCTGAGGGGTTTTTGCAAAGTTTGGGTGTATGTTGCGGGATGGTATTGAGAGAATTGATTGGTTATTGTGGCTTAGAAAGATAGCGAACGGTGGCAATGATGATGCCGGGGGGGAGGGGATTGAGGAGATGATGATCATCGCAGTTTTGTGGGAGAAGAAAAAATATATTAAACCCCCCCAACAAAAAAAAAATCACTCGCAATTGCCAAGCCGGTGAAATACGCTCTATTTTCTGGGAAAATACAGACCATCATGACCCTCTGAAACCTTTTTGATACCCAGCTCCGCTCCGATACCAGCAGCGGATATTTTTCAAAGTCCATATTCCCTCGAATATCCGCGATAATAACCCTTTATCATTATTTCGTGAGATGATGGGGCGGGCGAGTCAACATCAATCGCCTTTGATTGCTCATGAGAGGAGATGCCATTACTGCCATTCATCCCTCTCACCGCCCATCGGTTTCTGTTTTTTTCTCCATTTGCACTGCCTCAGACATCATCAGCAGACGGGCAAGCGTCCATTAGTTGCATCCTCAGCCATGCCGTCTGCTATATTGAGATGGTCGGCCTCGGACGCTTTGCCGGGGGTTCTGCCAAGCTGGCTTCGTCTTTCTCACCACTTGGCCTTATCCGTTTAGGAGGCGCAGTCCTGCGTCTTTCAGCTCGGATAAGAGACCATTCAAGTTGCTGATCGACATCCTTCTCAGCCCCAGCAAGTTGCACGCCAAGAATCCGGTTCTCTTCCTGCAATAAGGTGATCTGATTGCGGAGATTATTGACCAACTGGGTTGTATCTTTCTCCTTGGCCTTCAGACTCTCGATTGCGGCTTTTGCGTCTTGGGCTTGGAGGCCTTTGCTACGGAGATCTTCGGCTATGCCTTCGAGCTTCTCGAGCCGGGCTGCAATCTCAGACTTAGCCTCCTCTAGCTGCTGTTGCCTCTCAAGAAGTCGAGATACATTTGCCGTGTTGGCTTCGAGGGCCCGGCGGTTTTTGATGCGGCTGGCTGCGACGGCTTCATCGAGTTGTCTACGAAGGGTTTCATTCTCGAGCTTTGCTCATGAATTAGCTAGGCCTTCTTCATCTCAGAGATTCGAGAAGACTTACTCGTAAGGTAGCCACTTCTTTCGTGAGCTGCTCTTGAGTTGACTTTGCGGTGTCTAGCTGACTTCTCAGATCGCGAAGCTCCTGGGCCTGTGTGGCAAGCTCTGTTTGCTGATATTCATTTTGAATCTTGGAATTAAGTCAGCTAGAATACTTGGCAGCTTTGGACTAGAAAGCTCATACCTTCAGCTGAGCTATCTCTTTGGCTGGCCGAATCTGTGCGAGTCTGCTACGCCGAGGGGGTGATGTAGCTGGGCTGGTGCTGCCGCCTTGGGTTGGATTACTTCCAAAGCTCCACAACGAACTCCAACTTGATAGTCTCTCAATGGGCGAGTCACTGTCCAAGCAATCGTCGTCTGAATTAAATGCATCAACTCCGCTCCAGCTCTCACTTGATATCTGCCTCTGGGGTTCCCTGTGAATCTCAGGGGTAGGAGCTCGAGCTAGTGTTTCGAGGTTTGACATTCCAGTTACTTTGGTTGACCGAGCCACTTCCGGCGCTTTTGGTCGAATCTCTTTTGGGGGGATTCCAAAGAATGCTTCAGGCTCAGTTCGAGCAACCATAGGAAAGTACTCCTCGTCATGGCTGAGGTTGGAAAAAATTGTGTTGCAATCTTTCTGCGATACAATTTGTTCAGGGCAACAGCATTTGGCGAACCCGGTGGTTTCTTCAATATGAGTACCATCCTCCAAAGGAAGATCGTCTTCTTCATAGTATTTCAGCATATGTCCAGATTGTTTGGAAGGCTCTGCAACTTACTTGGTCCGACGAGGTCAGTCTTCTTGTCGGAGCATGTGCTTTGGCGATGCAGAATGACTCGGAAATCCGTGTTCAATCCATCAAATTTCGCAGCCAGACCGCCTTGTAGATCTGTCCATGAGACTTCAATCTCCCCGGGCCGGTCTCCCTGCCTGGCTATAATCATTCGAGGCATCTGGTGGAGGTTTTCGCTTACTTTCAAGCGCAAAGAGCTGCTTGATTGCGCCGAATTGTTGTGGTCTATGTACTGTCCGTGCCTCAACTCAACGAGAACCAGTTCATAAAGATCGTTCACGACGTGATTACAAAAGAAACTGTCAGTATTGACTTCCTTCAATGACACTCGACGCGAAAGCCAGCATGGCATTCCATCGTGACTCAAATGGAAGTCAAGCCACTTCTCGTTGACCAAGATCTCAGAACCTTCAAGAAGCAAGACCAGCTCAGCATTTGCACGGCTTTTAAATCTGAGCCCGAGGTCTCTTGTTTTGGCATCCAAATACAAAGCAGCCTTTAGTGAGCGTTTAACACCTATAGAAAATGGCGTATCTTCCAGCGCAGAGTCCACAGCATTGCGTAACAGGTGACGCCGTTGTTCTTGCGGAGTCCGTACGAGATTGAACTTCCTCAAAGGGTCCCAAAGCCTGCGCGGCAACTGCTTGGGCTCTTTCATCAAACTCCTACGGATGAGTTCAACATCCTAGATTGTTGCCTTTTGTTAGCCCCAGCTCTAGAATCGGTCAATCGAGGGGTGTAAGCTTCATACCAGATCGCCATCTCTATCGCCGTGGTAAAACACCTCTCGGGCAGGGTCCTTGTCTAACAGGAACTGCCAGATTTTCTGCAAAGTTGGCCTTGAAATGTATCGCTCGACCAGATTGACGTCTGCCCATTCCGTATCGTCCAGCATCATCTCGACATATTTAGCTAGAGTGATTTCTGGGCGGAGATCAATTCCGACGGCCCAGCTCATTGCGAGGTCGTATGCTTCCTGGTAAGCATTTGCCATTTTCTTCCTGTCTCTATCGACAGAGCCATTGGCGAAGTTGTAGCCATACTTGAATAGCTTTGATGGCTGGTGGTTCTCCAGATGAAGACCTTTCAGGAAAATCTTCCCGCTGAAGCTCTCATCTAAGATGATGCTACCGATACCTGTTTCAATGGCGTTAGAGGGTCTGTGGAGGTCCAGGGAAACTCTGATCCACGCCCGGAATTCTTCCATCTTAACCTTCTTCCCCTTTCCACGATCAATGCTGCCGATTCTCACCGTAACATCTTCCCAAGGATTGGCAATCATGCCCCTAGGTGTCCCTTGTAGAACTTCAGTATCATGCCGCAATCTGCGATTGCCAAGTTCTCTGTCGGATATCGGTGTTAGACTGCAGTAGAAATTCTGTCCCATACGGCCACCTAGATAAAACCTCCAATTAAAGCTTGTAGATTGGTATTGGACTTGATAGCCATCTCGAGTGAGGACTAATGCTGCTATCTTGGCACCTTCTCCGTAGCCACCAGCTAATGCATTTGACTTTTTCTTCGTAGAACCACCAATATCAACGAAACTTGACCCCAGCTGCGCGTTGCAGTTCGTAATTTCAATCAAACCAGTCACTGAATCGAAGCGAACCCATCCAAGGAGCATTGGCGTCCCGTCAGGATGCTGCTGCCCGCGTCGGATGACTTTTGCGACGAAGTGATGATTCGAGTTCTCAATTTCGTGGGTGATATCTTCTCGTGTCAGATTGTAGGACGTGAGAATGCCATCCGTACTAGATGAAAATTGCCATTAGTATGACGTCTTGAGGTGAATGATGGGGTGAACAACTTGTTCTGAATGAGTTCTCTAACGGCATGGCGGGCAAACCATTCACCTTCAAGGTAGTCACTCTTGTAGCCAATTGTTCGAATGCCGCGACAGAGTGTAGTACGGTCTTCCTCCTTTGGATCCGTTAGGGTGTCTGAATAACAATCCATCGCTTCGGGTGAAGCCATTGATGAAATGCCGATTGGAAAAGTCTGAAATCTAGTCGCTGGTCAAACCATAAGTCTGTTGTCAAGTGGCTTTTGAAGCGACGAGGTGGCAGAAGAGAGCAAAAAAAAGGTGAAGGAGTAATTGAGAGGTAGAATGCGCAGGTCGAGTCTTATCGGAAAGATGTGAGTGTTTGGTTTGCGGTCCGGCGGTGATAATTGGTGCTCGCGTCGACCGTGTCTTGAACGCGAGATAGTAGTGCTACTGCTGATGGAGCAAGCCGCCTACGTGGGAGACGAAAGACGTGGCTCCTTTCTCCAGCAGCAGCCGCACAACCGCCTCGGGCTCTCCCAAATCCGCCGAGTGTATCGCAGGTTATTCCTTGGTTATGGTGACTGGTGGGGGGAGGGAGGCGGGGTCAAAAGTGGAGGCAGCCGAAAAGCTCCTAGGATGAAGGTGGTACTAAGAACTTTTCGGCTGCCTGCCTCCATGTTGCAGCCCCTGCACCAAAAATAGGGTCGACGAGCGGGGTGCAACATAATCCAAGAGCAACCGCTCTATGCTCGGGCGATTCAATCTCCAAAGCCCTTACTCTACTTCGTAGATCTAATTAATGCTGGAGAAGAATCTCAATGCCCCCACCGTAGCGACCACCTAATCTAGCTGTTTTAAAACCTGTGGACCTGGAGAACTGCCTTCTTCGCCAAAACCGTCCAGGAATATATCTAGGGACGACGATATCTGACTGTGCATCAAATCGATACATTTTCTCTAGATCAATCGATGGGGTATCTGTTGGATCCTCATCAAGAGGATGTGTTGGATATCCATAAAGAGGATCTTTGCCCACCACAAAAACAGCCTAGGATACTGCCCCCTCTAACGCCGTCTCAAATAGCCTACCCTTAATTTGACATCAGCGCCATTCGCGAAGAGCACTTCTAGCATATTCTCATGGTCATAGTATGCCGCGACATGAAACGCACTGCCGAAACGGCCGCCCTGTGCGTTAACGTGGGCATTGTGATCCAGGGGCAATTGTACCATATTAGTGTTAGAGTAGCAGCAAGCGGCTTACAAAGGGAGGCCCAGGGAACCGCCGGATATTCACGTCGGCTAGGTGTTCGAGAAGAACTTCAACAACTAAAAAGTGATTCGATTTTGCGGCAGCATGGAGGCGTTGTCTCCGTTGCTTGCATTCGGTAAGACAAGCGAGCCATGTCGCATGGCAAACAGCAATAAACAGAGGTGTTCGGCCGGTTGTATCTCGCTCATTAATATTGTGACTATTTGATAGCCAATTGGCAGCTTCGACATCTCCGGAAGTGGCAACCTTGTGAGGCGAGTCTTCGAAATCGGGCCACCGTGACGCCAATTGTGGAAATTTGGAGAGTGAAGTGGATTTAAAGAGAGATGTGGAGGATAGTAATGTTGAAGTTTTGGCGTTGGCATAGTCTGCCGCTTGTGGTATCGGTCAGATTCGGCTTTCCGAGACATAACTCGAATGAGACTCAACTGCAGCGCTCCGGGCCGAATGGCGAATCAGATCCAAATGCTGCTCAAGATTTAAGCTGATTTTTCCAAATATTTCCTCGAACGGCTCCCACTGCGTCCGAACAGAGACCCTGACCGACGTCCACCGCCTTGCCTGTCCGCGGTCATCAATGAACACCCTCCCCGACTCACTGCAGAAATCCAGCAGATCCTCGTAAACATATGCAACAGTTTTCCGCATCAGGGCGATGTCGGCCGCCTTAGAATACTCCGAGAGCACCTCAGCATATTGACCGAATTGGCAAAGCATCTCGGTCAGGCTCTCGAAGAACGTCACGAACTTTACCGCAACGTCCAGAACGAGACGCACTGCGTCGACAAACAGCGGAGATACCTCCGGATGGCATTGTATCCCAACAGCGACACCGGCCATGAACCTATTAAGCAAGCCCAGAAATCTATACACCGCTGTGGTCCACGGCCGAAACGCTGAACGCCCTTTATGATTTTCATCATACGCCCTTATGTTCCCCGGGAGTTTGTCCTCAATGATCTTGGTTGCCGCTTCTTTTAAGGCTTCCTTGTTAGCATCTGGTAGCCTGGCGAGATGCGATGTATCAGAGCAGGTTTAAGGTTTATTGTTAAAGCGATCCAGAATTGATGCATGTATGTACAGACATGCATAATACTATCTATACCCCCAACCCAGTATTAATTAGGTTCTCGTATGAAAAGAACTCCAGAGACGTCCTATCTCCTACCCAATCACACACAAAGTACTCCATAATACAAGAACGAAATAAGATAACATCACCTGGTTTATGTGCTAGCTTCAAACCCAACCCCGGAAGACATACCTCCCCACCCTCAAATTCCCCAGTACAAATCATTGCCACCCAGCCATCCTTCACGTAACCCACATCCTTATGTATCCCCATCTTCGTACCAACGAGAACAGCCAGTGCCAGAAAGCACTGACGCCTAGAAACCTCCAACAGATTGAGCGGTGTGATGGAACAGAGGTATTCCCAATTGGACCGGAAACGGGCGTACGCTAAAGGATCCACGCCCTCAAACAAGATTCCGATGGTTTGGATCACGGGGGCGAGGGTGCGGTAGAACTGGAAGACATCTGTAGTTTTATAGGCGTCTAATAAGATATCCCGGGAGAGTACTGCGCCGTGTGGCGTCGGATGAATGGGATCCCGCGAAAATCCATGGTCGGTCGGGCTCCAAAGTGCAAAGTGATAGACCCCACAACCTGGTTTTTCATCCTTGCCGAATTTATTGTGCCAGAGGTCGGTTTTGGGAGGCGATGGGGGGCTGTATTGAGTTTTTAGAGTGGTTACCGCCTCAGAAACCACCCGGTCGACATCCCGGCCCAGTCTCCATGGGCAGTTCAGTCCATCCTTGAAGAAAACCAAGAGGCGAACGCCATCCTTGTCTTTTATTACCAAGCTCTCGTCTACCGGCAGGCCCATCTCTTGCTGTACGACGACCGGGTTCTGCTTCTGGAATGTAGGGAGCGTGTTCGGGTTTTGTAAAAGGTCTTGCAGTGTAAAAGACATGGAGACCGAGGAGATCTTGCTGAGTATCTTGGGGAGGAGACAGGGGGATAATCGGCGTATCTCACGCCACTCAAGTGGCAGGTACGAGACTGAGGGGCGATCACGGATGTGGACTCGTTGTGTGGTAGACATTTTATTCTAGAACGTTAGCTATTAATTGTCATCTGGACTTAGCGGGTCAGTAACACTTACTAGATAGAGTTGTTTTCAATCATTCGTCTCCCCCAGTTTTTGCTTTGTTCTCAACGATTCTCCGCAAGTAGAGGAGCTTCTCTGCATACAGGCCCTCCCGACACCCCAAAACTGTGACCGCAACGCCAGAATGATGCGGCCAAATCCTGCGGAAAGATAACAAGGACTACAGTGCCATCACCTGCGGGGTTATTCACCTCATAAGTGTTGCGCTTGCAGCTGGCATGAGACTTTTGTCTTTTCGGCTCTTCTCCTGTGAAGGCGGAATTTTGTACACAGAAAATAGTGCAGGGGTCAAATAGGATTTCGCTTAAGCAGGAATGTAACCTTGCTAAGCGAACGTTGTAGGGGCTTACTACAGACACCAAAAGCATGACTCCACGGCCTAACATGATAAAGAACTCGAGGGATTCAAGGTAAAATGGCCATTTGGGAGTTCGCTTTGCTTACTTGCAACCTACCTGCCCTATAGACAAACTGAATACCGTGGCGATAAAACATAAGACATTTGCGGCCTACGGATACCAGATACTCTCTTAGACGAGGCAGTAGACGTTAATCAAGACCTTCTGGCACGTTATTCGATACGTATGTTGTTACTGGTTCAGCCATCTTCGCGATGCCGGGCATCTTCTGCACCATCAAATCGGCCTCTGCGATGGTGGGAAATTCCACATCTTTCTCCAGAACCACTTCCTACATTGGCTTGAGGCTCTTGGTTCTTTTTTTGGAGATGGATTCTCACCCTTCTCTAGAAATACGTCAGACGCAGCTTAATGAAGCCAAAGGCCAACTCAAAGCTGCTGGGATGTTGCCTAAAGGCAAATTTTACAAACAGGGAGGGGTGATTATTGCTAAGCTTCTCAAAGAGGGTGCCATTTCTGACAATACCTATTGGGATATGGTGGGGAGATGAGTAGCGGAAGCAGCAGTCTTTGGCTGAACCTGTACCTGAAACAATACTGGGCAACTATAGCCGGATTCAAGGGAGCCAGAACAGGCTCCATGCTTGCTCAGGCTGCGACTCCATCCCTGCTCCCTCTTGCACCTCCCTCACGTGTCTCATTAAAGCGGCCGGGCTCCCTCCCAGAGACGGAAGCTTCATTTGATGACCTCACAATTGGGGACAAACAATACTGAGGGTTTCGACACCGTTTTTTGATGCCTTTCCATCATGGACGGTTGCCTCTACAACGTTGTGTACCTTTTATTACCACCGACGAGAGCGGGAAATGGGCCCCCCAACAACTCGTGAGCCAGTTTCTAAAATTCACCTCGCCATCTCTGTCTATAACTATGGCAGCAAACCCGACTGAGAGGATGTCTTCCCATCTTCAGACACTCATCGCTCGCAGCGGAATCATCAATTCATATTCATCCTCACTGTCCTACCCATCCCTGTTGCTCCCTCGGTCTTTTGGCACCGTGTGCTATTCTCCCCACGCACTTCTGTTCACCTCTACATCAGCGGCAATACAATGGGCAGAGTACGAAGGCAGACACGGCGTGTGAAGGAAAAGAACCCACATCTCGATGGAGAATACTATGAACAGCTCTATGCGGATAAAGAGTTGATGCCCTCTCTATTTCGAATCAGTCCTTCGACTGAGAAAAATGTTAATCAGACTTGGGAGGCTTGGAAGAAGTGAGTCCTCTTCTCACCTACAGATGCCCTCTGTCTCTTCTTAAAGCTATAGACATTGATTGCTTGAACTTCAACAGGTATTGTGCACTTCGAGCGTCTGATTCGGATCCTCTTCAGCACGTTCGAATGATCAACGTAGCTGATTTATGACAGTTTATGCATTGGTATTTAGATAGGCACAATACCAGAAAGTTGGATACCTTGTATGTGCAGATGCGCTTCTGGAGGATGATGTATGCGCGGAAAATGTACGAGAAGCTGGATCCTATTATGGCTGCAGAAATGAAATCGGTCTGCCCCATGCACTCTACCTCTTTTTTGCAAGCGAAGCTGATAATTCTACAGTTTATTGGTACAGTTCTAATAGTCGAATATGATATGAGCGAGACTTTGCAAGTCAAGCCTACCATGAGTGTCGATCACCTGCTTCAGCTATTACATCATCATTAGGCTCTGTGTACTAACAACTATCCTATTGAGCGGCAAAGACCACAGCACGCATTACTCATTTTATTAATAGCTTATACATCTGCACGTCCAGGAGCACTCGTTGAGGGCTGCGGTTATTATAATACAAACGACTGTCTCAAGTAAAAGGACATTGAGATTTTTAAAGTCAGAGACCCCGAGTGTCCTTCACGGAACATCTTGATAATGACGGTGACGCTCCGGATAATGAAGGGCAAGAGGAATAAGGGATCGCCGTAAGTTGGCCATTCATTTAAGCTCTTGAAGACTAAAAGATAAGATAGCTGATACTTCCTAAACAGTCCCAAATTTGTGTTCCACGAGCGAAATGATAATCTTGCCTTTTGTCCTATCTTGCACGTCCTTGCTCTGGCCTTTGCCGATGACGCATTCGCAAGCGAATGGATCAATTGCCCTGAAGACCTGCAGACATTCCAGGTCCCATCCCACTTACTGAGCCTCCCACTTCGCTGGAAAGACTCAATGTTGGAGATTCCACTCTTTCGGCGTACAGTCTCCGAAGGAGGGCGAATCATCACATCGCCTACAAAAGCGCTTCAATATGCAACTGTTTGTAATCATAATTTTCGTCTCAGCAAGTCTGTAGGTTTAAAGATCCTTTCCGATTTTACTGTCTCCGCAGAGGGGCTGCCAATGCCATTAACAGTCAGTATACCTTCTATCTTTCTTCGTTCTTTAACTAACCATTTACCCTTTAGAGATAGCTGCTACTGCTGAGCGGAATCAGATCATGGGCCATCCCCGAGCCGAATTCTATGACAAATACTACATCAACCAGGTAGTGAGTACGGATACCCAGTCAGCATATCTTGGGACTCCTTCCAAAGACGCTCTCATCAACCTTGCCGGTCATATGAGCCTAACTCGAGACCCCGAAGCTCGAAGCTCAATCCAGCCGAACCACCGAGCAATTAAATGCGATCCAGAAGTGCAAAGGCTTGAAGATGAGCGGGTTCAACGCAAAGCCGATATAATCGCAAAGTTTGGAAGTATCAAAGCGGCAATGGGTATAGCACTGCATGGCGACTATTGCATGGCGCTCGCAGATCTGAGATCCAGGAAGGAGCAAGTGAAACGCATCACATTCGACAACGATTGGGAAAGTTATTTTAAATACTCCAGCATCCGACATATAGATGAACAACGTCGCGGAGTCACCTCCACGTACACGGAAGTCACACCAACATTCATATTCGAGGAACGGGAGCGGCTGGCCAGTCTGCTTTGTCAAAATAGAGATGTCATAGAGATGTCTGAGCATGAGGTATACGAAAATCGGCTGAGTGCTTTGCAAGACATGATCTCTCTCTGTGACCGTCATAAAGCCCCTCTCCAGGCTCCTCTCCAGGCCTATGAAGGGACTGCGCAAGACGAGATTACGTATGAGGATCCTAATCTATTTCCAATGTCTTATCCAGTGCGCAGTGCCTATTCTGTCTTGGCGAGTCTTCTCTTTGTCACTCTGGTAGAAAGTTCTCCTTCTCCCATCGCGATACCCTCATTCGACACGTGAATAGGCACTTGTGGACCAGAGACTGGAGAAAGAACCCTTTCTGCCCTCACCCCGTTTGCGAGGCAAAGTTGGACTCTGAAATGCATTTCAAAAACCACGCTGCCATCATTCACAACATCAGGTTGTGAGGACAGTTATTGTTTTGTGGTGTCCGCACAAGCATAGTGTCTATATGAGAATTTAGACAATCTGAGCGGAGAAGGGGAAGGGTTCTGAGGGCTCGTCTAGCTAGCCTTAAGGAGCCTGATTTGGCCTCTGGTTATGGCTCCCCCGAAAATAGCTCCCTCCAAGACAGCTTCCTCCAATAAAACCTCCTTCACAAAAGGCTCCTCCGAAAATGGCTCCCTCACAAATGGTCTGAATTGACTACATACAAAAAGCAACAACAGAAGCAATCGATAGTTGCAAGAGATAAGACAAAATATTACGAGATTTGTTAATGAAAACACCTCCCATAAAATGGAAGGTTACGTGTATGAACTCAAATTTTCAATCTGCCCTGACCCTTTAAAGTCGCGGTCGAAGTCTTCAATCACCTGAAGAACAGTTTCCAGATGCTCGTACGACATACTCTTTCCTTCATCCATAGCCAAGGTAAACGCTGTTTGTGCGACATTCTTTATCTAAATTCGAACCTCAATCAGCACCATTTCGTTCCAATAAACTCTAAGTCTAGACCTACCTGTCTTCCGTTGAGATCCTTCTCTGCCAAGCTTTTCAGGTTCTTCGTCGAGAGGCTGTTCGGCCCTGACCTGTTAAGAAATTCTGTCCAGATTTTCTCTCTTGCCGTCTCCCTCAACTTCTCATATCTTAATGCAAAATGTAATCGAGACTGAAATGCTTAGTCGAAGGTCTCAACTCGATTCGTCGTAAGGAACATGGTCCCTTGGAAATATTCTAGTTCGCGTACGGAGGCTCCGGCCAAAAGTCTTGACACGGCTACCTATTTCCCAGTTAAAGGGCGCCTAGAATTCGGCTACAGA
>JAJDMY020000880.1:0-11885 GCA_022345705.2 Sabuloglossum arenarium
ATGTCGCGGAGCATCCGCTGGGTTTCTGGGTGCTGCATGACGGACTTGCCGCTGACCGCGTCCAGTTGATAAATTTCCAAGATTTGCCAGCCTTTGGCTTGTGCATAATAGCGGGCGCGTTGTTCGTGGTGTTCGGGGCTTTCGTCTTTGACCTGCATATCCGTACTTACACGGATGAAGATGCCGACACGTTTGTGTTCCATGGGGATCGGGGTTTAAATTGTGTAAGGAATAGTTTTCATTAAAGATACCTAATATGGCAGTTTTCCAAAAGGGAGGCTGTACCGTGCTATCAAAGGGGAATGTGTTATGCGATACTGTTGCAAACAGTACTTAAATGCAATATGAATGACTACAACAACCTCCTGAAACTCTTTGAACAATTTGCCTATACGCAGAACTATGCCGCGGCTTTGAACGACTTCATTGACTACTTCCTCCTGGGATTTCGTTATTACGAGGCCAGCGAAGAGCGGCAACAAGCGCTTATAGCCTTAACTAACCATCCGAAACGGGAACTGCTTACGAAGCTTTTGATTGAAGTAGTCGAACTTTCGGAAGGGTTCAACGATCCGCTTGGGTATCTTTATGAAAACATGGTCTCCAAAGGCAAGAATGGACAATTTTTTACCCCCGATCCGATAGCTGATCTGCTTGCTGAACTGGCCTATGTCAGTGATGCAAAAGCTGGGGACAGCGTGCTTGATCCGGCCTGCGGATCGGGACGAATGCTGCTTGCTGCTGCAAAGCGCAATCTGCATCAACTATTCTACGGTGCCGATATTGATCCACTCTGCTGCAAGATGGCACTGATGAATATGCTGCTGAATTCATTAACAGGGGAGATTGCGCACATGGATTCGCTCTCCAATGAATTCTTTCAGGGCTACACTATCGGCACGATCCTTCGCGATGGCTATCATTATCCCTACTACAAACCCTTTACCGATCCGGAGCAAAGCCGCATTTGGCTCAGGCCACGGCAAAAGCCGTCCCCACAAGGATTTAGTACTCCCTTTGAGCCGACAAAGAGTCCGATGGCAAGCGGAGTGCAGGGAAGCTTGTTTGATCTTTAACGCTTTAAGCGCCTGGTTCCAGGCGCTTTTTTTTATGCCCCGGTCGCGAATTGCACGTGCATCGGATCAGGCGTTTTGAAATGCTTGCCGTTACTCCAACCATGATTGGCCCATATCTCATACCACCAATCAGGCAGCGTGTGTTCCATCGGTCTTTTGTGCGGGTTATGTTTGGCATCCCAGTCAATGGCGATGCCGAAGCTATGCAGTGACAATGCTTTTGAGTTTCCAGTACTCGGGCGATAGTTGAATCCGCCATCTGTCTGATCAAGGTTTGCATTATGCAACCAGTTTCGTATGTCGTCGTCACTCGGAGTGCCAGGCAGCTGCGATTTGGCATGCTCCCATATTTCGGTTAACACCGCAGTGAAGGAATCCGTCAGCTTTACGTGAATTTGAATCCCTTTAATTTTCTTTCCTGTGGGTTGGTAATACAGCTGCCATCCGGGCGGCGGGGGAATCACTTTGATATTCGCAGCCTGCCAGGCAGCATTAACATGTCCTGGATTTTTTGGATCGGTCGGATCGCCGAACTCAGCGATAATCTCTTTGTAGCCGTTTGGTACTTTTATCATGACAAGGTATTTAGTATTACTAAATTTAAAGAACGAATTTCATTTATACAACACTGATCAACAAATAGTTGCAAATAAAAAACAGCCCCCCTTTTGGAGGCTGCTGATGCCCGACGGCGATGTATATCTACAAGGGATACTATCGCATTTCCGCGTCAAGCTTTTCCATATTCAATTTGTGCAAATGTGCAATGATGACCGCCTCGAACATTTGAGT
Source organism: Sabuloglossum arenarium (assembly GCA_022345705.2). Classification (NCBI taxonomy): domain Eukaryota; kingdom Fungi; phylum Ascomycota; class Geoglossomycetes; order Geoglossales; family Geoglossaceae; genus Sabuloglossum; species Sabuloglossum arenarium. The sequence continues at coordinate 1,869 of JAJDMY020000880.1, forward strand.
GTGGTACTTATTCCGACTAGCCAATTCTCGTTCATTGGTTCCTTGCAGTTGTGGATAGAGCGACACCGCGTGTTCCATCAAATCCCGCTTATTGCGTATCTGCGGCAGTGCCGTCTTGATATGCTTTTGTGTGGTATATGACACCATGCATCCGAGATGGGTATCGACATATTCTTTCAACCGATCAAGGAGTGACAGGATGGCTTCGGTGAAGTGACTGAGCGGCGGCACTTTCACCACAATCGCCGTCACACTATGGGTATGCACATACTCGTGATATGTCTTGATAATGCGATCTCGTTTTTCGGCAGACCAGGCTTCCTTAAAGGATAGTGTATTCCAGGCAACTAATTTATTGTCTGCTACGACTGCAATCCCTGATGCTCTGGTTCCAATGCTAATTCCGAGGACGACCATCGCCGAATCGTTTGTAGTTATTGACACTGTTGACGAAGATCGCCGCACGGGAACTAATGACCCGCTCTTCAGGTGTATCACAGGCGTTGTCGAGAAACTCGCGCAACCTATCATGAGGAACGGTACGGGCAAATTTGAGAAATAGTCCTAAGAACGCCGGATCGTTCAGGCGCTCTGCGATCTCGTTCGCAAACGCAACTTCATCTTCTGAATAATTATTGTTTACATAGTGATTAAATGACTTCATTCATTATAGTTCGTTACCTATTAATTGCATCGGTCGATCGTTCGTTTTTTTATATGCTTTCGACCGTTCGATCGATATACTTTCTGCCAAACTCCCAAGCGTTGTACCCCTCTATACTCACGGACACCTCTAAAGGACACCTGCAACCGGAGTTGCAGGTTAATGTGCGATAAATTGTTCCAACGTTTTTTCCTGGATCACTTCGCGAAGTGCGGAAAACAACGATTCATAGAGTTCATGAGCAGGCACCTGATAGAGGGCCGAGAGTTTCAGGAGGTTAAGCGCTGAAGGAAGGGCGGTGCCGCGTTCCCATTGTGAAAGGGGAACGGCACTGTGCAATCCTAAGAGCAGCGCCACGTGGGTCTGTTTGTATCCTGCAATCTTGCGATGCAGTCGAAGCGTATTTGGAATAGGCCGATGTCCTGCTTCCATGCCCTAAGGATAGCAACAGGGGGAGTATTGCATAAGGGAGGTCAGGGAATTATAAAGTGATACTATCTTTTCCTCCCCTTTTTAAAACGCAATTGCGATTTAATGCTTCAATTTATACGCGATAGGCTCGACGAAAAATTGATAATAACTATAAAAATAAATATTGAATGCTAAATTTAATGTGAATTTTTAATTAATATTTTAGCGATTAGTAAACGCCTAAATTAATATCGCATGAAGACTATCGTTACAGTCAACACAGAATTACCAACAGTCGATACCTATATTTCATATCATTCCGGAAACACGTTACTCGACTACGACATCATATTGTTTGACCCTGCTATGCCATATGAGCGAAGAATTGAATTTTCGGGCGGCGGCTCTTGTATAACAATTGAGGGGACACAGCAATTGAAGAAAACCATGGCTCATTGGTCAAACGAATTTAAAGATGCCGTCAAAGCGGGCAAAACAATATTTATTCTTTTAAATGAGTATCGAATTGATTCAGGTTCTAGTGGATATACATCAACCAAAGGAACTCGGCAACATGCAACTATTTCAATTGATAATTATGCGATTTTGCCAATACCGGTTAGCATCCGAAATGCAAAGGGCAAGCATTTAAAAATTGCCGACAATCGTTTCAAGGGATTATATGATGCTATAAAAGATATAGTAGAATATCAAGTTGTTTTTACGGCTGATCCAAGCAAAAAGGTCTTTTTGACAAAAGACGGGTCAAGCGCCGTATCTTCAATAATGAAATTTAAAGACCTTTCTGGCCACATTGTCTTTTTGCCTTATTTCGACATAAAGCAACTTACCGCCTACAACGAAAGCAAAGGAAGGAAAACTTGGACAGAGGAAGCTACTCGAACGTCAAAACGAATAGTCAGTCAGCTAATAGAAATTGATAGGGTATTACGAGCTGAAACCTCAGAAACGCCAAAACCACAATGGATTGAAACAATCAAACTACCTCAAAAAATTGCTGATATTGAAAAGCGAATTAAGGAGTATGATGTCAAAATTGAAACGATAATTGAAAGCAAAAACAAGGAACAAAATTCAAAAAATGAGCTCCTTAAACATTCTGCGTTGTTATATGAAAATGGGCACGAGCTTGAACGTGCAATTGAGCGTGGGCTGATATTATTAGGATACGAGGTTCAAAATTTCAGGGATAATGACTTGGAAATAGATCATATAATTGTCAGCCCAAGTGGGAAACGCATGATCGGCGAATCAGAAGGTAAGGATAACTCGGCGATTGATATATCGAAATTTCGGCAGCTCGAAACTAATATAAATGAAGATTTCGAAAGAGATGAAGTTATCGAACCAGCTAAGGGCTTGTTGTTTGGAAATGGCTTCCGATTCACAGAACCTAACAAACGAGCTGATCAGTTTACTCAAAAGTGTTTAACAAATGCTAAAAGGCTAGGAACTGCACTTATTAAAACAATAGATCTATATGACGTGGTTGTGCATATCCTTGATAACCCGAAAGACGATAAATTCAAACAACGTTGCAGAAAAGCAATAGAAGATACCGCCGGAGGGATTGTCGAATTTCCAAAATCAGCTTTAGCGAAACCTCTCAAATAAGATTTTAGGAAATAGTTATTCTCCTAACTTTTCTTTCAATGTGGTAAGTTCATGTACAACAGTCTGCCAAAACTCCTTTGATTCAAGTATATCTATCTCAGAGGGAGGTAAAATTATATCCGACAGGGTGTTTTTTCCTGCGTCTTCCGAGTCCTCAGAAAAATTTCAGCCGAAATTCTATTTACAGAATGTCTTTATGGGAATAATATATCTCAGATGGAAGAAGACTATTTTATCTCTAAAGAAGACACAAAAAAACGTATTAGAGCAATTGCAACTAATCAGGTATCTGAAAAAGATAAGGCATGTATTATCTTTGGAGCAGGTGCTTCATTTGGATATTCTTCTGAAAATTATTATGTTCCTCCAACTGTTAAGGATCTTTTTAATGATTCGAATGCTACAGTTAAAGAGGTTATTAATTATCCAAGAAATAAATTTATCAAAGATAATAGCGAAGATTTTACCGAAGAGCTCCATAATCATAATAATGATCTTGAAAAATATTTAAGTTTTCTTTATTCACAGAGAAGTGAAGATAATATTTTTGGAAATATGCTTGTTTATTTGGAGGATATTTTCTTTTTGTCATCAAAAAGTGTTGAATCTAAACCAAACAATTATAAAAAAATAATCAATATTATGTGGGATCTTCACGGAGAAAAGCCTTGGTCTGTAATCTCGTTTAATTATGATACTATTTTTGAAAAATCTTACCTGCTTACCTCTAGAGATACTACGGGCCGAAGTTTTAGTGATGCAGATAGCTACACGCAATTAAATCCTGTAATTTTAAAAATGCACGGTGGAATTAATTTCCGGTATATATACCATAAGATTTTTGATGATAGTGATGAACGAAAACATACTCCACATGTACTCTTTTCAACAATGATGAATGATAAAAGACCTTCTCAGAACTTTTTGAATATAATCGAATTAAGCAGTTCTGTTCCTGATATTTACACTGAAACTCATATTAGAAGTCAAAAAGAAGATACTTGGCAGAGAGCCTCAGCGTTTAATTTTCCACTTATGTTAATACCTATTCATGCATCTATAACCCCTGAAAATATCTTTTTTAAAGAACAGTTAGCTCTAGCTGAAAAACAAGTTGAACAAGCGAACCTTATTGTATCAATTGGATATAATTTTGGTGATGAGACTTTTATGAATCAATTAAAAAATGTTGATTTTTCTGATAAAGAAATAATTCTAGTAGACACTGTAAGTGCGACGCGGGGTGAAAATTATCTAGCATTACAAAGAATAAAAGCAACGTTGCCAGGCCTGAATATAAGAATTTTTGACGGGAATGGCTTCTCTGATTTTATTGAGGCAATTAAATAATAAGAAAAAGACCAATCCCTGGGTCTTTTTCTTTATGCAACTTTAAACGTAATCAACACAACCTCCGGACTATTAAACAATCTAATTGGTGGTCCATAGGTTCCGATACCGTTGCTTGTAATGCTGGTAAGATTCTTGTAGGGAGCCATGCCATAGTCATACTTGCCATAGACTTTGTGGGTAACATAGCGGAATGGCCAAGTCTGTCCTTGGTGTGTATGGCCAGAGACAATCAGGTTGATGCCGTACTCATGAGGAGCTTCAAATGCTGTTGGTGGGTGATTGATGAGAATGGTAGCTTTATCTTTGTTGAGATTCAGCTCCTTAAGGGTATCTCCAATATCATGCGGTTCCTTTCCTGGATGATACAGTGTTCCTGTAATTTCAACTCCATCATATTCTGTCTTTGCATTCTCCAATACTGTTGCACCAGCTGCCTTCACTGAATCAATGAAGAGGCGATAGTCTCCATATGCTTCATGGTTGCCTGGTGTATAGAAGAGGGGAACTTGTGCAGTTAAGCGCTTCCATGATTCTGTTATAGGTGCTGTGTCAACAATAGGGCCGTCATAGAAGTCACCAGCATGGAGTACGAAGTCAGGCTGCAATGACAATATCTTTGATACAACCTTGTCAGCAAACTTCTTGTGGTTCACAAGCCCAAAGTGTGTATCTGAAATCATGGCTGCAGTTTTCCCATTCCATGACTGAGGAGCATTAGGAAGGGTAACGGTGTAGCGAGTAGTGCGGATAACTTTTGCTTGGATAAAGGCAACTAGTGCACAGAAGAGTGAAAGTCCAAAGATACCCCAAACAACACTGAGTGGAATATCAACACCATTTAATAGATAGAAGATGTTGGTGATACCCAATACAACTGCTCCAAGGAATAGGTAGAAGACAATACCAGCAATGATATTGATGAGGCGGTAATAGTTCTTGCCAACCTTGTTTGCATTGCGAGTACCAATCAAGCTGCCGATATACAGGATTGGAATAAAAAATGCAGCAACCCATACACTTTTAGTTGGATGGCTTGAAAGGTTGAAACCGGTGATATAAATGCGTGCAGTAAAGAAACAAATGATAAAGACGAGCAGGGTGGCAAATGCCACAAGGATAATACGTGAATTCATATAGTTATTATAGCACTTTTGAGAAATGGTATAATGACCCTATGGATTCATTTCTCTCGGCCTATAACGGCCTCAATGTTGAACAGAAGAAAGCGGTAGATACCATTGAGGGTCCGGTGATGGTTATTGCTGGTCCTGGAACAGGGAAGACACAGGTATTGTCACTTCGCATTGCCAACATCCTCACCAAAACTGATACTCCTCCAGATGGTATTCTTTGTCTGACATTCACCAACGCAGGTGTGAAAGCAATGCGCGAGCGCTTGCTCCGCATCATTGGTCCTTCAGCAACTAAAGTGAAGATCAGCACGTTCCATAGCTTTGCCTTCTCTCTGATCGAAGAATTCTACGAAACCCTCGACTTTGATGCGGTACCAGTATTGCTTGATACAGCAAGTACTGTTGCTTTGTATGACGAACTCCTTCATTTGAAACAGTGGAGCTATCTTCGTCCTCGCTCTAACAGCGCAATGTTCTTTCATGACATCCAATCAACAATTTCATTGCTGAAGCGTGATCGCATCAGCCCAGCACATTTTGCAGAAAGTATTGCCAAGGATATCGAAAGCATGAAGCAAGATCCTGCCAATATTTCTTCAAGAGGGGAAACAAAAGGACAGCTGAAGAAAGAAGTTGAGAAGAAGTTAGAGAGTTTGGAGCGAACGCTTGAACTAGCAAGTTTCTATAAGGAATACGAAGTATTGAAAAAGGAACGAAACAGTATCGACTATAACGATGTGTTGGAATTGTTGGTGCGATTGATGGAAGTGTCTGATGAAGCGAGAGACACCATTCGAGAACGATCATTATATGTATTGGTTGATGAACATCAGGACTCGAGCGGCATTCAGAATGAATTCTTGTCATTAGTATGGAAGGAAGTTGAACAGCCGAACTTGTTTGTAGTGGGGGATGATCGTCAATTGATCTACGGATTCGGCGGAGCGTCGCTTTCATACTTCGAAAGCTTTATGAAAACATTTGATGGTGTACAAACTATCACCCTCACACAAAACTATCGCTCAACCCAACTCATCCTTGATACTGCAGACCAACTGTTGCAAAGTCATTTAGCAGATGGAAAGCTGCAGTCAAATAAAGATGGCAATCATCCATTGCGATTAGTTGAAACAGAATATGCACGCGATGAAATCATTGCAGCAGGTTTGGATATTCAAAAGAAGATTGCTGCAGGAATATCAGTTGATGACTGTGCCATCTTGGTGCCAAAGAATCGACAGGTGAAGAGCGCAGTGCAGGTATTGTGCGATATGGGATTGCCTGTTGCTGCAGCAACGGCACTCCAGCTCTTTGAGCTTCCTGATACGCAGGCATTTTTGAATGTATTGCGCAGTATTGCTGATCCTTTCAATATGGTTGCGCTCTCAAGAACTATTCTTGATCCGTTGTCTGGCATTGCTCCATTGGCAGGACACAGTTTTCTTTCAAAGGCTGATACCAGAATCTTGTCTGTACAGACATTGATTGAATCAGAACAGTCTGAAATTGCTGCCTGGGGCAATACACTCAATGCATGGCTTGAGCTTGCTCAAACAGCTGATGCATATAGTGTTATCCAGCACATTGCAGAAACCTGTCTATTGAATACAGCAAAGGATGATGAGCAATTAAGACGAAGAGTTGAAGTTATCCGTACGCTCTTGCATCTTGCGCTGGCTCAGGCAGAGCGGGGAACTCGCGTTGATCTGACAAGCTATTTGGAATTCGTTGATCGCTTGCAGGAATACGATGAAGATATTTCTTTGGCAGTATTTGGAGCAAACAAAGGGGTGAAGGTATTAACACTCCATGGTTCAAAAGGATTGGAGTTTGAAAGCGTATGGATTGCTCATATGGATGAGCGTTCATTCAACAGCACCAAGCGTCAGGCGTTTACACTTCCTTCAACTATAGAGAAGGGGATTGATACTGAAGAAGAGCTCATCAAAAAGCGAGAGCTCTATGTTGCGATAACTCGAGCAAAGTTGTTCTGCACCATTTCATACAGTCGACGCAGTTATACTGGAAGCGACCAGCAACTTGCAGCCATCATTGCTGCAATGCCAGAGAATACTTTTGAAAAGGAGAGTGCGACTGAATCAGAAGATGCGATTCTGAAAGAAGATCAGAAGTTGTTTGTGTCTGCAGACAAGACTCCAGTTGTGTATAACGTATCAGAGTTAGTGCGCGAGAACTACAAGGAACACAACGTTTCAGTTACACTGCTCAACAATTTTTTTGAATGTACCTGGAAATGGTATTTCAGAAATATTCTGCAATTGCCAGAGAGTTTGAATAATTCATTGCATATCGGAAACATCGTGCACAAGAATATTGATCTTGTATTGAAGTCACATGCTGTGCCAAGTGCAGAGGAAATTGAAGAGAAGGTATTAACTGCTGCAAGTATCGAAGCGCGTCATGACGAACGACTAACCGCACAGCTTGCATCAGAAGCATTGCCGATTGTATTGAACTGGGTACAGCAGTATGTGCCAACTGTTGCAGAACAGTTTTCAACTGAACGCGCATTAACGTATCGCGATACTGCATATCCAGGACTGACTATGTTTGGAAAGATAGACTTGATCGAAGGAGAAGGAACAGATGTTCGGGTAACAGACTGGAAGACAGGAGGGGTGAAGAGTGGAACAGAGATTGAAAAGCGAGATGAAGAGGGAAGAATGTCAGGATTGCTGAGACAATTGGCAATGTATTCATTTCTTTTGTATGGATCAACTAATGGCAGCAGTACTGTTGGAGAGTCTCGATTAGTATTTCTAGAAGCCAAGAAGGGGGATAAGCATGCAGTGCATATGCGTCATATTTCTTCTGAAGAATTAGCATTGCTTCGTCAGGATATTGCAGACTATATGTCTTTCGTTGAAGATGGAACATGGGTTTCTCGTCCATGTAATACAAAAAAGTATGGAGAAGCAGATACGTGTCTGTATTGCGACATGGCAAAACGTTTTAGTCTTTCTGCGTAATGATAACAATGATATAATTTTTTCATCATGAATCGCTTGAGAACCATAGTACGCAAGCATAAGACATTCGTTATATCGATTGGCTTTTTAGTTTTATTTTCTTTTAGTATCTCTGCTGCTGCGCCGCTCTATACTCCAGGTCAGACACTTGATCCTGCCTGTGCACCAGGTACAACAGACTGTACCGTTAGTATAGGAGGTGCTTCTCAATGGACTACAACTGGCAGCAATATTTATTACAACACTGGCAATGTTGGTATCGGAACAACAACACCGGGAAGCAAGTTGGAAGTGAATGGTCAGGTTAAGGCAGCGACACTTGCGATTGGTGGAGCTATTATTGCTACAGGGGACTCTGGATCAACAGCAGTACCTGATCTTGGTGCTGGCACACGCCTTATGTGGATACCAAGTGTAGGAGCATTTAGAGCTGGTACAGCAGCAGGTATAGAGTGGGACAGTACTAATGTTGGACAGTATTCTGCGGCATTCGGATATCAATCCAAAGCATCAGGTGCATATTCTTTTGCAGCAGGTTCTGGTTCTGCCACCGCCGACTATGCAACTGCATTTGGTTTTGGAACTGCTTCTGGTATTGCTTCATTTGCAGGAGGTAATGGAACAGCTAGTGGAATTAGTGCGACGGCATTTGGAGATGCGAGCGCTGTTGGTATTAGATCTTTTGCAGTAGGGTCTGGCTACGCTCAAGGAGACTATGCAATTGCAATTGGCAATGGTTCTTCAGCAGGACAGACTGGGTCAATTGCGCTGGGATTAAATGCTCTAGCGAATGGCGTGAACTCATTTGCTATAAATGGAGGCACGTCATCAGCTGATAGTGCAATTGCTTTCAATGGTGGTACTTCTTCTGGTGCGCGTTCATATTCAATGGGGACAGGAACAATTGCGAGCGGGACAGGTGCAATAGCACTTGGATACAATGCAAAAGCAACTGGAAATTATTCATACTCATTCGGCGGATCTGACACGCTTGTGTTCGGAAGAGCCAATGAAGCAACTGGAGACTTTTCATTTGCATTTGGAGGAGCAAGCCTCGCTTCGGATGATTATGCAGTTGCCTTTGCTAATGGAACAGCAAGCCAGCAAGAAGCGGTGGCGTTTGGCGGTACCGCTTCAGGGTATCAAGCATTTTCTCATGGAAACTTTAATGCTGTTGCTTCAGGACACCTTGCAACAGTCTTCGGAGAAGCTTCTACTGCATCAGGAACCTATGCTACGGCATTCGGCTATCAACTCACTGCGTCTGGGCAGGGTTCATTCGTAGCAGGAATAGGAAATGAAGCTACTGGGGAAGGAGCTGTCGCATTTGGAGAAGGTACAAAAGCAGATGGTGATTACTCGTTTGCTTTTGGAACTAGTACAGTAGCTTCAAATGCTGTGGCAACTGCCTTTGGTGGAAACACAACAGCTTCAGGGTTCGTATCAACTGCCTTTGGTGCAAACACAATAGCTTCAGGCGAAACATCAACAGCATTTGGTCAAAGTAACATTGCTTCTGGGCTTAACTCGCTTGCTACTGGTTATAATACATTTGCCACTAATGATGAATCTGCAGCATTTAATTTTAATACTCGTGCAGATGGATTCGCATCGTTTGCTGCTGGTTCAGCATCTATTGCTACTGGTACTGTATCAACTGCTATTGGGCAGTCGGTTACAGCAGACTCATTAAACTCATTTGTGGTTGGAATAAGTAATATAGGAGGAGGAGATCCGGATAACTGGGTGCCGACTGATCCACTCTTTGAGGTCGGAAATGGACAGGGTATTTTGAGTGATGCTTTTATTGTTCTTAAAAACGGCAATACAG
>JAJDMY020000881.1:0-11884 GCA_022345705.2 Sabuloglossum arenarium
CATATTTAGATATTCCGAACGCTAACCAATGGAAGTTCGCCTCCCAATGAATACTCAAATGCATCGAGAATGAATGTTTTATTACATTCCAATCCAACCATAAAACACAGACTCGGCTGCGTCCTCCTCGAACTGGGCCTCTTCCAAACGCTCCAGTCCTTTGACCCAGATAATAACTACACGCCGGATGAGTTCAAGGAACGGTTGGTGGGGCTGACGGATGAGCTGAGGGGACAAGTGGGGGGGATATATGCTGAGGCGGTGAGGGAGTGTCTGGAGATCGACGTGGAGGAGAGATTTAGCGAGAAGGTGGAGGGGGTTTTGTGTTGGAGGGTTTTGGCGGGATTGGAGAGGTGTGTGGCTTGACACAGCGCAATAGGATAACTAATGAGGCCAGCTCTGATCAACTTGGTCTTTGGTTTATTTTATCGCAGCGATAAGCTCTATGAACTAGGAAGAGAAAAGTGTGCTATTTAATTAGTTGGAGTATCGTGGTGAGGTCTTTATGATGGGGGAGTTGCGTTGTTTGTTCTTTGATTTGTCTGCCACTACGGAGGAGGATAGCATATAACGTGAGATATGCTGTAGCTCCTTGGTGGGGTCGCTTCACCACGGGCGCCGGTATAGGCACAACCACTTTTAGTTCGGACACAACCCATCTAACCAGAATCATATGCGCTCGGGCCACACCCCACCTATTACTACTACTACTACTACTACTACTACTACTACTACTACTACTACTACTACTACTGCAGAATTTCGTCAGCGGTAACGTGCCGGATAATGCATTAACCAACATGAGAACTGTGCACCCCCCTGCAACTGTGCACCTGTAGCCCCATCCGAACCTCCTCCCAGTCACGTCGCCTACACCCAACAGCTTGCCAACCCAATCTCCACAGCCTATCCGCTACCCAATCCGCCATCTAAACTGCGAACTGTTCACCACCTAGTTTATGTCTCATCGTGTCGACGTGATACCAATCTCCTCCTACCTATGCTTGAGACGTGATGCGATGCGATGTGTTTCCCTTCAGCGCATGTTCTTCTTATAGCCTTCCTTCTCTCTCTCTATACACACCCCACACCCTAACTCCCATGTCAGTTGACCCTCTGGACCAGAGAGTCAACCGGGATGGGAGTTAGGGATTGGGTTAAATTATCTCTAGAGTTGAAGTTACTAGATCGTCATGAAATGGGGTCCCTACGAGATGGGGTAGCTCACGTGCGGGACCAATGCGATTTCTATCGCCATCCCTGGTGCGGATAGCCAGTGACTAAGCACCGAGCCTCATCACTTCTTTAGCCGACAAGCCTATCTCCGAATTCAACCACCAACCTCATCATAAACCACTCAAGATACTTCTCCTACATCGAACCCCGCCTGGCGGCCATGCCCAGCCCATCGCAGCGAACCTCTACCCCTCCTCTGCCTGCGTGTACGACCTCATTGCCCTCTCCGCCTGACTCCTCCGAGAAGACGCCTAAGGGTCCCACTCGTCTCTCATCGCCAGTCATCCAAGCCCTCAAACTCATCCGTGCCTGTCGCCGAGGATACCCACCAGATAGCCAGTGGATCAGGATCTACCTCCGGCGTGGAGATTACGAGATACTTGAGCAGCAGCTCAGGGAAGAAAATCTTTGGGGTTACGTAGAGGATAAGGTTAGGTGCGTTTACTCTGTCGAAACGAAATCGCCCTGGACGTCAGTCCGTCGGACTGACTGTTCTAGGTATGATGCTGATTATAATGCTATTACGACAGATACGACTGGAATCCCCACACTCGCGAGCTTATCTACCGCATGACAACACCGGTTCACGACATATTCACAGCTCACGTTGTCCGAGAAATCGATCGCTGGATCGAATCTATCACAAACTGCACTGATCTCGACCCCCGAATCCTTGCCCTCGCATCTTCTATCCTCCCCAGTTCTACCTCCCGAATCTTCCTCCCCGGTGACATGGACGATGACACAAAGGGATTACCCAAGCATTCCCCGGACGCAGCATTCATTCACGATCATGCCGACTTCCCAGGTGTCGTGATCGAGACCTCATTCTCGCAGAAGCGCAAAGATCTTCCAAAGTTGGCGGAGGATTATATCTTGGGATCGATTGGAAATATTGCTGTGGTGATCGGATTGGACATTGAATACCGGAAAACTAAACGAGCTACATTCTCAATGTGGCGACCAGAATGGGACGTCGAAGACGGGGTTCCATTCTTGGGTGTCAAGCAGATCACAGATTCAGAGGTCTGTTGCTGTTTCCCCAATGTACTCTCTCACTCCTGACTCTCCTTATCAGGATTTCCGCACTGAAGAAGGTGCCCAAGCCAACGCATTCAAATCTGTCACCATCTCGTTCTCCGACTTTCTCCCGCCATCCACCCGAGCTACCATCGAAGAAGCTGTTGCTAACCTAACCATCTCCATACCCTTCACCAAGCTCTTTAGCTGGCTAGAGCACGCCGAGGCCCATCATCAGATCCGCGAGTCAAGGACTGGCGATGGCCTGAAGCACCTACCGCCAGGAACTATTTTGAAGAAACGTGCGAGATCGCCAGAGGAAACGCTGAGTCCGGAGACGGAAAGGAGGTTTGTAGATAGTGAGGAGGAGGCAGAAGAGCGGGCGATGAGGGACGATGAGCTGTATAGACAAAGGAGGCAGGCGAAGGGCAGGAGGACATGACCATGAAAATAATCCTAGACGATCATCATTTCTTCCTGCTCGCTGTGGACTATTTACTCCTTCTAACATGGGCCACCTGTTGAACTGTGCACGTTAAGCACAGTCCAACAGGTTGTCTTCGTGTCATGTCGCATCGAGTGAATGAAGTAAACATCTTACAAGGGCCACCTGTTAGACCGTGCATAGTCCAACGAGTTGTTTTCGCGTCATATCACCAAGTCAATGTCGTCCGAATTTTTCGTGGAAGGATCGGTTATGACCCAATTTTCGAGCACTTATCAATGGAACTTTCCGCGCGACCGAAATTGACTTAGTTTTGTATATAACATATACGAAGTACCGGGTTACGTATAATATATGAGCAACATATATATAAAGAATTAAAATAATTATATGAGCGAACCGCCACAATCACCAGCATCAAGATCCACATAGCGATGATTTGGTGCAATGATTTTACATGTTGTGTTGCTTATATTTACATATATTCTCTACTTTAATTTTGACGGGGTTTACGGTTACATAGTGGATTAGCCACACCCATTCTGGGCAACAACCTCACGATCCCGAACTGAGTCGCAAACCACACCAACCCTCCGAATGTGTAAATCTTCCTGAATTGTAGAATTACATAAGATTAGTTTAATAGTACTTTTAAAAATTTTTTTAAAATAGCGACCTACTACTATACACTAGTAGCGTCTTGGCGTACTCCACCAAATGTCCTTCGAGCTTGCCATCTTCACGGTCGCGCGTTGAGATTGGGATTCTGATTTCGGGAATGGAATGGGCCGGGTTGACATAAGTTTTTTAGTCAGTCGCATATCCTGTCTCGTGTCGTGGTCGTGGGAATATCGTACGACTGGGACATAAAGGCAAATGCTAAGTACCCTAAGAAAAGTCTCGACGCTGCATTTGGACCTACAACAGTGTTCTACCCCACGGTTGTTCTAGAGATATCCTATTCACAGAATTGAAAGGATCTCCCTTACCTCGCCGACAGTTACATTATTGGTTCTGGAGGCAGTATCGGTGTTGTGATCGGCCTGGACCTGGAATATTGCAGGAAAAACTCCAAGCGTACACTGTCAAAGGAGGTTACAGTGTCGGTATGGCGCCGTAAGATGTTGGTGGATGAGGCTGGTATGAGACATTTGCAGGCTGAGGAGATCGTCTCACAAGTATAGCCCTGTCCACGTCCACGATCTTTTCTTTTTAACCCTCTACCCCCCCACTGGCCACTGTACTTAGTCAATGAACTCACTGCCCTGACTTGAGAAATAGGACACGTTCCGCACAGCCAACGGAGAGGCCGCCCTGGGCGCACTCACGCTAATGCTCAAAGACTTCGCCCCACCAGAGGTATTCCCTCCTTCGGACCAATCCGCGCCCATCTTCATCTCCTACAGTACGCTCTCAACCTACCTCAACCTCTCCCAGGCGAGGCAAACCCTCATCGATAACAACAGGGGCCCCAAACTCCTCAAAACGAGACAAGAACGGGAAAATACCATTGGACATAGACGTAGGCGGTCTCCAGCTGAGGAATTTGATTCTGCAGACGATGCAGATATGGAGGAGAGGGAAAGGCAGAGGGCGAAGCGTGCGGAGGACGAGGATGGGTTGTGGTCAGGCAGAGGGGGAACGAGTGGTCGGGACGAGGAGAGGGGTGGAGAGGATGGCAGCAAAGGAACGCAAGGGCATAATTATCAATTACGGGCAAGACGGGAGGATGAAGGGAGCGGAACAGGTTGAGTACCGTCACCCACTTGCCTTGTTCAACCCGCGATAACCTCATCAAAAATCCTCAGAACTCATGATGTCCGCAGTCTGGCACGGACCAGTTTCGCGACCGGCACGGGCCGCCAAGATCGCAACCTGGGTCTGGGTGCGTGGACGAATGCTCGTTCTAGGGCCGGAAGACATGCAGTAAGCTGGCATATTGGATGCCGCATAGCACATGCTTGTTTAGGATGAAAAATCCCACGCGCTTTGCTTTTCTATCCCTGTTCTCTCCTTCCATCCGCCTAAGACTCTTCCTCCCTCCGTCTTACTAGCCCATCCTTCCGCTCCACTCTTCTTTCCAGTTAAACCGCCCATTTCGTGCTTCTTCCGCTGGTGATCAAGGAGCTTATCACGGCGATGGAATGCCTTTCTCCCTTTGTGATCACAGTTGTTGACAGGGCAGGGATGTTCGGGGGGGAAATGAAGCATGCTATGGCGACGGAGATCATAGATGCGAGTGAAGGGTTTGGTACAGCCCACGTGGGGACAAATAAAGGAGTTGGCCATTGCGTTAGCAATGCTGGAGGAGGAATCGTGCTGCTCGCCCTCGGCGTGCGATGCAGATGTGGCTTGTGTTGAATGAGAGTCTCGAATATATCGGATTCTTCGGAATGCATCCTCTTCTGTATTTCTTTTCTCCTTCGCGGTTGTTTCTTTGAAGCAGTTGAAGCATCGATCGAGCAGGCAACTCAACGACGCGCTCTGTGTCAACTATTCGAAACACAAGATTACAGTTGAAGCTTTAATGATTTAGCACTGCACACGTCTTAGGATTGGCTTATACTCACCATTCCGTCATCCCCTCTTGCGAGCTCAGCTCGCTATTTTGGGTCCTACACCTTGGACAACTTTGAATGCCCGCCTCCGAGGCCCCAGATAGCATATTGAGCAGCATGCTCATGGTTATTTGTGATCCCGCTGTCACCTTCGAATGCCATTCGTCGGCGATTATTTCCACACCTCCCTCCGCGCCTTCTATCGCATATTCCTTCTTCATGACTTTACGATGTCCGGGCAGGTCTTCGAACATTATCTCCAGGTGTCTATGAAATCTCTAAGAAAGATCAGCAGCAGTTACTACAGAACAACGCCAAATTTGGATTACATACCTCTATTGTCACCAGCATCTGTCGCGGAAGTGATAAGGTGCGACCAAGAGCATCTAGGAAGAACACAGGCTGCTGCTGGTTAAGTCTATCTGGAATCTGTGGAGGTATTGTTCGGTTGTAGAGAGATATTAAACTGTCAAGCTTCTCTAACAACACCACCTGATTGTCACGTGTCACAACGGCATTCTCCCCAGCCAGCTTCTCGATGCGAGACAACGACAGCCTGATATCGAAAGCCAATTAGCGTAAACTATCCTTCCAAAAACTATCTACATCAGACTTGCGGGAGAACGCCCAAACTTACAATGGTAGAATACCACGCACGGGCCACCCCACAAAAATCCTGCGAACTCCCGTGCAGAATATTACTCGCCACGTCCAATAGGCTATCCTGCGCCTTGAGACCATCGCCGTAGCCCATCCCGCGGCGGCACAAGGCCGTCAGTTCGCCAAACACGTGATCTTGGACCGCCTGTAAGTCTTTCCTTGCCTCACTTCACAACCTCAGATGGTTCTTTCTCGTGCTTAGATACGCAATTCCCTGGCGTCATCATCGAGACGGCGTTCTCCCAACGATTCAAGAAGTTGGCCAAGCTGGCTGATGACTACGTGATGAAGAGCTATGGCAGCGTCAATATGGTGGTGGGGTTTGATCTGGGATACCGACCTGCGAAAGGCACAACGAGGATCGACACCGTGTCTGTCTGGCAGCCTGAGTGGCTAATCACCAATGGCGAGGATCCTGTGCTAATCACAGCATGTCCGATCAACCGCGAGGTAATGGTCACCCCACCACATTGAACCACCATGTTTAATACCACCAACTCAATTCCACATATCCTTTCCGCTACTCCGATGGTACCGCGGCCAGTAACTCCAACACACTGACAATCCGGCTGTCTACTTCCGCTCCTCGACATACTCTTTCTCGTTACGGTATACCCACTTCTTTGCAGTCTCAAATCGTCATCTCCATCCCCTACGCAATCCTTTCGGGCTATCTCAGCGAGGCGGAGGCCCAACACGTCATCCGCAAGGCTAGGAGGGGCGATTGTGCGACTCCGCCGCTGCGTGGAGTGAGGAGGCCAAGAGAAGATACACCGCCAGAGACATTGACGTGGGAGGACGAGGCGAGGACGAAGAGCAAGGAGAAGAGAGCGCGCAGGAAAGCTGAGGCTGAGGATGGCAAATCTTGCCTTTATGTTTGCCGCAATGATATTTACGCACTGCCAGATCACTTCTTACCATAAATTTTTATAGATCTAATATTCTATGCTTATTACACAAACTACAGCTTAAAGCGAATTAATTAGACCATGCTTTTACCATATCGACGCACTTAGCTAGTTTCTTAACTAATCGCTTAACCAGAATAGTTAGGTGGGGTGTGCGCGTACCAAAGTGAGAGGGGTGTGCGGGTACCGCCAAACGACTTTGTCCTGAGCCGCGCCCTGTGTTGGGCTTGGCCATAAGTACGTGACCCCCAACGAGTTCTCCGTATCTACGGCGTACCAAAAAAATAAACCATCCCGAGGAGTTGGGTGGTTCTAAACCAGGACGGTGTGGCGCGGTTTGACAGCTGGAAGCAGATGGCGGCGGTTGCATCCGAAGGATCTCTTTAGTGTTTAACTAGGAACAAATCAGCTTGCGCGCATCTATCTACGACGGACAGGATGATTATGCCGGTCGTCCTGCAGCCGGTTTTCAGCCGCTTTGTGAAGGGAGGTTACACAGAGAAAAGCCCAAGGCTTGGCGTTGGAGCGGCTCAGTAAGATACTGTGGTCGCTTAGCTGAATTTGCACAATAGTATGCCTACTCTATGTGCGGACTTGGACTTGCGACCGGAATCTGGGTTAGGAGTTAGGCGTTTCTGGTCAGGGTCCGGAAGGCAATGCTCGAATAGGGTGTGGCTGAACCAAAAAGGGGTGTGCCGGTACCGATCACCTAACTACGAGGCTATACGTGCCTAGTTCTCTTGTAGCCGTAGGTGACGACGAGACTACCAAAACCGGAATTCACTTCCGAAATTTTGGTTCTGCAAACTGTATATAAGAGGTTCGAACCCCCCCCACCCTCCACTTATTTTCCCCTTCATCTTCATAAAATTCAACACAAGATGATACCTAACCCGCCACCAACAATCACAACGCCCGAGGGAACTGTGGCCTGGTATGACCGCCAATCCAAAATCGACCACAGCCTAATCGCCATAGCCTGGGATATGCGCCAGTGCACCCCCACAGCTCCAATCGACTCAAGCCACTGCTGCCCCATCTGCCTCGGCGTGCTTTGGAACGCTATAGAGACGCCGTGCGGCCACGTCTTCTGCATCGATTGTCTTCTCTCAGCGGTGAAGATATCGCCCACCTGTCCTCTCGACCGAAGTCCCCTCCCGCAACCTCCTGGTCTGCCGATCGCAGTTTCTTTCCCTCTTAACTACCCTAACGACGATCCTACGACACGGCTTTTACGAGAGATGTGGGCATTTAGAACTTGTGGAGCGTTTTTGAAAGTTAAGGGTCCGGTGAAGCAAGCCTTGGAAGAGCTGAGGGCAAGGTGTCCCTTTCGCGAATCAGAGGGATGCATGGTTGAACTGCCATGGGATATGTGGGATTTGCGTACCCATATTACGGAGATGCGGCATGGCGAA
Source organism: Sabuloglossum arenarium (assembly GCA_022345705.2). Taxonomy (NCBI): domain Eukaryota; kingdom Fungi; phylum Ascomycota; class Geoglossomycetes; order Geoglossales; family Geoglossaceae; genus Sabuloglossum; species Sabuloglossum arenarium. Next base: position 8,243 of record JAJDMY020000881.1, read on the forward strand.
CCCGTCCATCAAAGAATCTTTTCTCCCTCCGAGGGGCGTAACGCAGAAACCCCAAATACAACTCTGAGCAACGACCTCGGGAGTAAGTCCACACACGAAATTGCCCATGCTCCTCCTATTGCGGCCACCCCCCCCCCGGGCAGCATCAGAAGGGCCCTTGCGGGCTTGATCAACGCGGAAGCTGATTATATCCTCTACGGGGTGACTCCCCTACCTACCACCACCACCGCCCCCCCGGCCAGCCTCACAACCGCAACTGGGGCCCTCATCCACGCGACTGCGGGTCTCATCCACGCGGTAGTTTACCGCGCCCTCCACGGGGTAACTCCCCCCGCTACCAACCCCCGACGTAGCAAAAGAAAAATTTTTTTATCATCCAAGAAGATGTGAAAGGCGAATAGGTTTTCATGCAAAATAAAGTTGAATTATTATGAATTAATAATAGTCTCTCCCAAAAAGCTAAACAATAAAGAAAACAAGGGAAAGCGAAAGAAAAGCAAAGCTGAATCATTAAGAATTAATAGCCTCCCAAAAACTAAACAGTAAAGAAAAATAAAAAAGCCAAGAAAAGCAAATCTAATTATCCGTCACGACAGCCCTCCTCCTAGGAGAGATAACAGGAGGAGACAATGGAGAGCTGCAGCGAACGGGACTCGGTCGCCATCTTTATAGTGGACGGAAGAACGAACGAAAGCTGGACATACGGGGGAGATATCTCCGAAATGGGAAACCATCAGAGGGCTGAGAGAACAGGCAGGAGATTAATCCAATGCAATAACAGAGCCCACAATGGGGAGTCACTGCCCCGCGCCCTTTATATATACATACATAAAGGCACTCTAGGTTGGGACACTGAGTCGTAAATTCCCGAATGAGGTGAGCGAGGCACTCTAGGTTAGACTGCGACAACACATGCTCGTCTGGGGTTCAGTCTGAGCCACCCTGAATTTCTGGGCCCTGAGCGAGCGAAGCCCGCAGACATCCGGGAGCGACCTTAGGCGCTCAAGTGGCCGTATTGTACAGGGGAGGAATTTGGGTCCGATAACTATATTTAACTGTGCAAGGAAGTAATAAAACCTCATTCTGTACTTCACTTTTCAACTTTTCATCTAGCTCGTAAATGATACTCCCTCCATCTCTCCTGCTCCGCAGCACTCCTTGCCTTCTGACCATCCTCCCATGACCCATCCTCTTCCTCCGCCCTCCTCGCCCTCCTCCTCTCCCTCTCCTCAACCTCTACATCATCCGCGGAATCAAACTCCTCGACTGGTGACCTCTTGCGTTTGTGCACGACTGTGGTTTCTCTATCCTGCTTGGTCTTTAGGAGTTTCGCACCTGTGTTGCCTTCCATGAAGTCGTGTGCGGATTGGGATTGGGCGAGGTAGGTGGAGAGGGTGGAGAAGGAGATGGAGATTGGTGTTGTGCCGTTGGAGGGAGGGATGTTATCAAATACTTCGGGGAGAGCAAAGTCTTTGAGTTCGAGGCTGAGGGCGCCAGGTGCGGGGTAACCTTCGCCGGTGCGGAAAGGCTTCTTCTGTCCACGTCAGTACAGCGATCTTATTGAGCAGGGTATATAGATGCTTAAAGGGAAAATCATACTTGAGAGATCACCTCCTCAGCCTCCAGATGTTTCGTACCAGTGTCATCCCGCCAGATCTTGCGACGCCATACCGATATAGTAGCCTCCTTTGACTGTAGCCGTTTGATATCCTTCCTGTGATATTCCAAATCTAAGCCTATCACGACGCCTATACTCCCGCCAGAACCGATGATATAACTGTCAGCAAGGTAGGGAAGGTCTTTTCGCTTCTGCGAATAAGACACCTCTAGCACTACTGAGGAATATGTCTCTGCGCTGTGTCGAAATGCGGCGTCTGGACAGTGTTTAGGGTACTTCAGGTTCGTCTTTGCGTCCCAGTCACTATTGTCGTCATCCCTTCCCGGTTCGTCTCTAAGGATGATGCGGGTTGTGTTCTGCCATTTGATTTGGTTCGCTACCTCTGAAGCCGGTCCCTGCCCGTTGGCTATGGCTTTAAGTTGCGTATATATGTCATCTACGACGTCCGCGATGAACAGGTCATGTGTGGCCGTTGTCATGCGGATGACGAGTTCTTGGATGTCTGGATCGAAATCGTACCTGCAAAGTGGTCAGGATTACGTGGTCCGGAGAGCTCAAATCCAGACTTGGGTTTAGAGGGTCTCCGTTCTTACCGTACTTTGTCCTCCACGTAGCCGCAAAGACGACTATCTTTCTCCAACTGCCGCCAGAGGTCTGTATGCTCCGCCAACGACAATTTGAGCCTAGTCCAGAGCGAATCAAGTCTACCGTCGCGGTGTAGCCGAAAGAGGCGGAGGGCTGCTGAAACAGCGGGCGAGGGTTTTTCATTCGATGCTGGAGGCGACGGTGGAAGAACAACCGTTTTATCGGGGGGCGTTGAGTTTGCGGATTCACAGGTCGCAACTCTGGAGCCCTGCATGGCAAGCGGAAGACGTTGCAGGGATCGGTAACTCAGGTCCAGCCGATAGAATGGGTCGAGGCGGTGTGCATAGGGTCGAGATCAGTTGAGGACGATATGAGGATGAAATGATGGAGAAAAGGTGGAAGTTGAGGCTTGGTTGGTCACGGGTCTTGGCGGTTTTTAGAGGCCGAGGACTTGTCGGCCTTGCGTATTTAGTCTAGACCCTGACTCCTGCTGGAATCGGCAGCAATGGGGTTAGTTCTCGGGGATTAACAATGTTCTTTCAAGCGCCGCTAACGTTCTACATATTGGTTACAGTAGAGATGATGCCATTGCGCTTTCTGATACTTGAGAGTCTTCAGCTCAAACCTCTCCCATGCCGTCCTAACCAGCGAAATAGCTAGCCTGTTGGAGAAGAAGTCGAACAGCATCTCTGTCTGTAGCGATCCTTCAGCTATCCAAATAACCAGATTCAGCCACGATGGCCTCGCACTGGAGTCGAAGATACGTCTGCTGAACGTCAGGAAGGCCGAGTGGTTATCAGTGCTTGCGGGATCAATTGGAGGCCACTCCATCGGAGGGAGGGGTTCATATCTAGCGATATCGTAGAGGGACTTTCCAGGAAATTCGTAGGGGTGCCTTTGAACGTAGCTACATAGGCAAAGTCCATAGTCGTCAAGGAGCTCTTTGAATGCTGCCCATTGTCTGGCCTTACATTCTTCAAGAAAAGCCTCTATCCCCTCTTCGCTACTCTGAAGAAGCGCGCCATACCGTCCTGTAGTGTTAGGCCAAGTCCGCTCCATACTGGAAATGCCTGTGCCAATTGGGGCTGCCGCATGCCGTGGGACTGAAGTACGATCCCAGCATGCTTGCTGTTCAGGAAGCATCTTCAAAAGGAGTCGTCCACTTTCCGCAAAACAATGACGGTCGAGTAAGGATAATCCTGGCGCCGGCAAAGCTCCGAGAAGTTCCACGTGCGGTCGACCGGCATGGCTCCGGGGAGACATGTTCGGGAGACAGTTCGGGAGACAGTTCTGGCGAGACAGATTGGCTATGCAGAGACAGATTCGCTATGCAAACCCCAAAACAGTTAAACATCGTCCCAAATTGGTTAAGGGTACCACATGATCAGCATAATACAATTCGAATACTGCGCTCATGTCGCTGGGAGGGATGCTATTTC
>JAJDMY020000882.1:0-11876 GCA_022345705.2 Sabuloglossum arenarium
TGGTTGCCGGTCTTCGGGACAGTCGAATTCGACTGTCCCAACGCGATGTTCGGTTTCGACTGCCCCGAAGCACCCCGATAAACTCCGTTCATGAATCTCACGATGCTAATACCATTCAGGCCATATTCAGCACCAGTTTCTTCAACTTTTCTCCGGGAAGCGATACTGAGCGACAACGTTGGACGGTATCGGAAAAATTTTGGGTCTATTGGGTTGTGGCAATTCCTGTGACCGCGGTGACAGTGTGCTGTTGGTTCATCTGGCAGCGTGTCTCTTTGGGCAAATCCTCGGCTCAGGGGCGACGATGACGTTACTTGCGGCAAGTGTTTAGAGGACCTCCCGAGGCGTCAAATCGGAAGACTATGGAAATGGAAACTTGGATACGCAGATATCCCTTTCTTGAGTATGCCGTTCAAACACTGGGGTGATTATACACACGGAGACCTAGAAAAGGTAGTCAAAGAGCGGGGTCTAAAGTTCCTAAAGCACAAATCTAAAGTAATGTGCTCCAATCGAGTCATATTTTCCAGAATATCAATATTTTGGATATAGCTAGGATTTTCTAAAATACATAACTGGATTGCATTTGGTTGTATCTATCGGCTGAGCGAAAATAGTGCTGCTGCTGCTAGAGCGCGAAGGCGTCCATGCAATGATAACCACGATCGGACGCCGCCGTGGTAAGTCGCGAACGGAGGGTACAAAGTAGTAGTTCGGCTGCTGATAGAGAAGTTGGCTGTTTAAATCGAAGATACATCGATAAAAGAAAGGTCGAGCGAACGAGCTTCTCTGCATGCCTGGCGGACGAGGCCGTGTTCACCCGGCCCTATGATGGACTCCTTTCCTTCCTTCTCTTTAGTGGAAAGCTCCACAAATATCATTTCGCTGCCCTCGTTCCTCCACATAGTGTCATCAGTCCCTAGATATAGATCATCCTCTTCGCAGATCAGGACCAGCTCCTCAAGCCCAGGTAGAGTTGTCGCATTCTCCGCATTCTCCACAGACTCTTCCTGAGAATGAAAATGGCTTTCAATGAACCCTCACGAAGGGTGCAACATTCAGAGGGGGCAACATTCGTACAAGGGTACCGGGGTCCAAGACCAGGCAGTCGCGATTGAAATTGCATAGCGAATCTTCGAGACGCTCATGGAAATGCTTCGAGCACTCGATGATTCTCAATCATGAGGGCATAAATACTGGCCCAGAGTTCTCTGTTTCCTATAGACAAGTTAGTTCAATTAATTTTTCGTTGGTGATGGCTCCTCAGACTCGTGCTCGCGCTCATGCTACTTGTAAACAACGTATATAAATTCAAACTCTAAATAAACTCACCGGATGGTCAACACGACGAATTGCTTGACGCCGACCACCATGTACGCGGTGGTTGTGCCGCCGACTGAGGCCGTGCCGTATTTAAACAGCAGCTCGAGGATTTCGCGATGGTAGTGTCTAAGTCCTTGAACCTCTGGTCGCAGTCTTCGAGCGTGCGCGTGAGCGCCTTTTTCGACTGAAGATTCAACTTTCTATATGCGGAATCGCCAAAGACAGAGTGGAAGGTGTCCTGCAGCACTTCGAGGGCTGCCTCCGTCTGACGCTTGTCTTCGAGAACGTATTGGACGTTGCTGTCCTGCACTTCGACGGCGGACAGTCGGATGCAGTGGAAACGGGCATAGTCGTCCCTTATCTTCTTTGCTGCAAGGGCGGACTCCACACCCGGAGCAGAAGAAGTTACTGAGGCCTCTGCTGCTGTGTTTCCTCACTGATTATTTGCTACCATCGGCTTCGGGCTGAGGAATCGGAGGCGACGGCGGTGGCGGCGGAACGTCTTTTAGTTCCTTTATGCCCATCGGGTTCTCAAAGTCGGCGATGATCCGGCCAAGCAGAGATCCCACTTTCGTGCCCGGCGGCAGGTCTCCGGGCGGCAGGAGGGCCCAGGTGGGCTTTTCGGCGATGGGAGGACATCGTGGACGATTCTCTCGGGCGCGGGTTCTGGTCGTGAAGAGTAACTCAATGAGTGATTCTGGTTTTGGTTCGAAACAAACTCCTTTCGCCAAAGGGAAACTCGTGCGCAGCCTCGCTTCGAGAGACGTGAGGCCGTTCGGACTGTGCAATTTGCTCATAGGCGGCACAGGGCCTACATGATAATGAATTGATTAATCACTTTGGCACAAGAACTTATGAGTATCGTGGACTCAACCCTCCTCTCAGTCTCAGCTGTCGATGCGACGACTCTCTCAAGATGTGATGAGGCTGAATTGCGCGGGGTTCTTGCACAGCGCGAAGGCGATGATATCGATTAGCTGGCATTGGAGAGGTATAGGTCGCTGTGCAGCAGAGCCGCCTAGTTTGTCTTGCTGCTCATTTCCTGAGTGGAGACAGTAGACGGCGAGACAGGTATGCCATACTGATAGTTCATCAGCGACGTTTAGATAAAGTTACCGAAGCCGTCGCGCCTTGGTTCTCGGAACGGACCGTGCCGCTCTTCACCCCTGCTAGTGTCCGCGTTGGTAAGTACGATCGCTAGATTTAGGAGTTGAGCTCTTGTGCAATGGGCTCCGTATATGAGTGTCGACACTTGCTCACCAGACCTCACAGGAAGGCATTTCTAACCACATCAGACATCTACATTTTATAACGACCAGCACAACTGATCAGAACGGGACGAATATGTTGACGAGGTCTGTTTTGTTCCCCTGATTACTGTGCGCCGGCCCCTCCTTGCACACTACCGAAACAGTACGGAGTAGTGTATGTAAAACTGCAAGATGGCCATGGCTTAACTAGTTATCCTACTTCAGTTTAGAAAACACATCACGTGGGACCGCGTTGAGTATGCACAGTACTACGTACACCATTCGTCTATGCATGCCGCTCGACGAGCGGTGTACACATCCATGGATAAGCGATATCCACGAACGGCGTGCAACATCTATATTAGGATCACTTAGGAGACACGTCATTTTATATTTAGTCAGATCAGCGTTTGCTGCATATTCTCATTGGTATCTTATCTTTTATCTACGTTCTGGTGGTTTTTTCGTTCAGCTGTATCTCCTATAAATTGGCCACCTGAGGTCTACAATCCTGTAGATCATTATATTCAACGACTAGTCGCTCAGTAGCTTCTATCGTGTTGCACCCTTCGAGATGGGTCACCGAGTTTTGTACCATCTCGTTGAAAGCCCTAACAAGCTCAGCTAAGTGCTTCGAAGCCAATACCAGCCTCATTTCTCTTTTTCAGGGCCAAGGCAGGAGCCAGAATTGGAGCCTGTTGAGGGGCCAATATTGGAGGCGAGGAGCGGTTTTGTGAGAGGGAGTCCAGTTATGGAGAAGCCAATTCCGTATGCTTTTGATATCCGTAGCAACGTCCAACCCTGGACATGGGTACTGAATGAAGTTCAAACCCAGCCCATAGTCTAGACTCGAGCCTGGGTGAATCCAGAATAGAGTCCGAACCTCGGGAGCCAGGTTTGGACCTGAGTAGCGAGGGTTTCAGACCTCGAGAGGCGTCCAAAACATCCCTGGTTTGAGACTCTGAGCCGAGTCCGAACCCAGGCCCTGGCCCCAAAGGGTCCACACTATAAATGGAGTCCAAACGAGAAGAGAGCCCAAACTCCGAGCAAGAATCCAAACCCGGACCACGAACCAAGTTCCCGCTCAGTGGAGATAAGTTGCCTATTTGAGGATTAGTCGTTCTTGGAGAAGAGGTTCTATTCGATCTGCGAGGAGTAACCTTTCCCGCCAAACCTGCGACCAGCTTTGGAAGAGCTTGGCTTGGAACGCCCCTTCTGATCAGGTTTCGAATGGCAGTTCTCCGGTGCTCCCTTCAGGTGCTTGTAAGGAGGGTAGACAGTTGCGTCAAGTAGAAACTTCTGGTCATCGCCAGATTTAGTAGAAAGTCTTGGTGGGCAGGGGTTGATTAGCCCCCAGATCTAGCAATAGAATGATCATAAGTAGAGAGGCCACCCTCTCACTAGAACTAGCACTAGGGAGACCTGTCAGTAGGGACTCTCTTGGCGACTCTCGGAAGTGTTAGTGGAGGACCGCTGCTACTGAAAAATTCAGAGCCATCTTCACGAGAATGTACCTGAATGACGCGGGGTCTATAGACAGCCATGTCTCAATCTCCATACCCGTGGTTCCCTGCACTTAACCCTGATCTCAGCCATGATTTAGACTCCAGCGGTCGATGCTGTCATCGGGCGTATGGGTGGGCTCGTCATCCTCAAATTCCATCTTGGAGGGTTGGCGGAGCCAGTTATTTTTGAGGTGAGGAGATATGTCTTAGGACACGTCAAGTAGAGGCTTTCACAATCTGAATCAGCCTCGTTGAGTAAAAAAAGGTTCTACAATAACATTTTATTTCGCAATCTTGAGTGAAGGGTGTAGACAAACCTAAGATCTGCATATCCATGGTGATTGTAAGAGCCCCACGCTGATATGGTCGCCTAGTATAGACGGTAATTAACTCCCGCAGGCAGAATCTTATTATAATTCTTATGTCATCCTTACCCCTCTACCCATAAGTCGCGTTAAATGATGGGTCTTCGCCGACTATTATACGTAGTCCTTGCATACTCCTCCGCCCGTCTTAAGTCCTCCCTATCCCCCATTGCCGCAAAGGCGGTCCACGCATGCGAGAACGTTTCCACCAAATGATCCACCACCAAGCCCCACCTGACAACTGAGAAGCGTATGTGCGACGAGTCCGCACCAACAACGACAAAGCCCAGCGAATTCAGAAACTTCCCAGCTGACTCCAAGCTCTTGCCAGCGTCTTTTTGCGCTGCGTAGACACGCGCTAGCGCTAGTTGCGGATCCCGGAGTAGGAGGCGAGGGACCTCTTCTGCGTGTCGCGTGTATGTCTAATTCAGGGCATCGAGCAGATGCTCGATCTTCTCCATCTGGACGCCGCGCAGCGTGGACGAGTTAATACTCGCTTCAGGTCCTCTAGAAGCTTTTGTCTCTTCGTAACGACAGCAGCGTTGGTTACCCTGGCGTCTAGACAGATGGCACACCCACAGACAAAACAACCAATGCTGGTCGCCGATCTGCCAAGCGACTAGGTACCATTAAAGTCGTTTTCTCCCTCCAGCCATCGAGCACTCCAGGGGAGGGCTCATTCACGGATGGCCATCCACGAATAAGCGATATCGATGAGCGGCGTGCAACACAAGAGCAGTCTCAGCGGCATGCCTCTGACAGAAATTTATTATTGATTTCGAGATTTATCGAACCCTAATCATGGGACCTATTCAGCCACCATTGCATCTTATCTGTCTATTTGACTTTGTGGCTTTATTAACGAACTCTAGCCTTTTGCTTTCGAATCGTTCGAGCTGAAAGTCCAGAAGGATGGGGCTGGGCTTCTGTTCATTCTCAATCCTATGAACTCGTCATGTCGAAGCCTCCTGCGCTTACAACGACATTTACGCCGCCGTCACCATGCCTATCGACCTACTACTTCGATGCAGATTTTGAAGAGACTGTACTCGGCCCGGAAAGCGGCTATGCCAGCTGTTTCCCCTCGGGGTGGGCTCAGAGTCGTAGCAATTACTTCTCGCCCGGCATCTGCCCGTCAGGCTATGTTGCAGGATGCTCGTCCTTCAACACACTGCCATCAGCTCTCGAGACCATCATCACGTGCTGCCCAAGGTATGCCGATTTAGTTATAATAGATAGTCGCATGCTCACATTGCTTGAATTCTACTAGCGGATACCATTGTGAACTGCTAGACGATTACGGCCGTCTTTCTCAGATTTAGAACAACATTTTGCCCTGCTATACTGTAATATCAGCTGGCCAATTAAATACCATAATACAGGAATATTCCTCTAGTAGTCTAATCGGCCTCTTTACTCCTACCGCCACTGGAGGATTCATTGCCTTTTCGGTCCAAGTTCGCTTCCAAAGTTCGGACTTTCCGCCTACACGCACAGACCACCTTAACACAGCGGCCACAACGAACATCCAATAAACATGACTGGGATTACCTCATATAACAGTCTGGACTAGGGATAGCTGTATAGGCTCACCAATGACTACCATACCCGATCCATGCCGATTCAAGCAATCTCTTGAGTAGAGATTGGTTAAGTGGCGGCGACGACAGTTTGCCGGGTCTGTATTATATGGACTGTGACATCTTGTGTTTTTTGTTGTCCTTCAGCCTCCTCTGACTTTGATTGTCCTCATCCTTGCCAAATATGTATGCACTGCGACAGCATGGCAACAGAAGATTAGATACTCTTGGAACTCTCTACAAGTACAAATCTTCTCCGTTAGGTACACAATTTGCTAAGCACCATCTGGAATATATACTTGTGCTAGTCCCTTGTCCACTGAATCAACCCTATACGTTCGAGCTTGTTGAGAGTTTTCAAGGAGTTGATTATATGTGTTACACGCCACTCATCGATCTTGCTTGTTCGTGGATGGCTCGGCAGGACGGCCTCGATACGGGCATAAAAAAGGACCAATTTGACGTCAAGAGCGACCGGAGAAGTTAAGGAGGGTAGGGGAAAAAAACAAAGTCACGTTACAGAAGCAACAGGCTGCTCTATATATGAGTTTCTGGCGTTATTATTTATTTCCATTTAAAAATTTCTTGTTTGGCATTTATCAGTGAAAATTCTGGGGTTCGAACGTCACGGATGACGCTAGAGTGTGGCCTCGGAAAGGGTTTTTTTTCTTAACGTCCGGTCTTCTTCCCCGCGAAAATTAATCCTCTTGGCCAACCATGCCCTCCACCGCGACCTGCTCAGCTTCTTCCTGCACCAATGCTGGCACTCTTGTCTGCACTGGCTGCGCGACTCCAGCGTCCCATTATTGCAGCAAAGAGTGTCAAAAGCGCGACTGGAAAATCCATAAAGTTGACTGCGTCTCCGCCAAGAAGACCAATTGCTATCTCATCCACGCTACTTCTTCCTCCTCGTCCAACTCCACAACCGACTCGTTCGATTTCGCCGCGTATGTCGAATCCTACCCCTTGAGTGACTACGGAACTGAGGTGGGTGAGAGAGCTGAGTTGAGGAGGAGACTGGGCTGGACCGCGATAGATGAGGTTGGCAAATTCTACGATCATAAGGGCAGCGACACCTGGTACTACTACGTTTATGGGCCTCGCCAATCACCCGGCGCGAACACATCTGCGAAGAACGAAGCAGCCAGCTTGTGCTGTGGCCAGACAGTATACGGCGATGTTGCTGTCATAAGGTCAGGACCGGTGGATTCAAACAACTACCCTGAGAAGTTCACAAAGGCGGAATTAATAAAGTCTCTCGAGTTTTACCGAATGGAAGACTCGCGCGATGTGTTTCAACAGAGGGAGAAGAGCAGAGCGTTAAAGAAATTGGGGATAGTCTAAGTCTCCTATGAAACACCAGTTCATGGTGCGGAATGAAGAACAAGAGGGGGGAGAGGGGCATGGAGATTGCAGAGATGAAGGGGTGGTAGTATTACCTGTTGGAAGTTCGTTGTGGCCGTTGTGTTAAGGTGGTCTGTGCATTGCGTTGTTCTTTCGCTTGTGTAATCTATCTTGGCCAAGACGCAAATCGCTAGCCCACAATAGTAAAGCGCTTTCAAAATGCTCTTGCACTTGATCAGCCCGTGTTCATGGCTAGCTGCGCTTGGTCATCTCGAACCCTTCTATTTGGCTGGACTACGGCAAAACTGCGTAGATCATAGTCCATGCTCATCTAGCCAGTCTGCAAGATTTGCTCAATCAATTCTGCAATATCAAGCTATATATTTTTTAAAATTCTAACTAATGCTATGATGTTGTTGTATTTGTGTTCCATCCATGCATTACCCGAATCCACGAGTGGCGTGAAACATCGACAAAGCACCATCTCCCCCTTCACGATGCCCAAAGTCGACAAGCCCAAAGGCGACAATCCGCGCTTAAACCTAATATGGGGTGCCGCCACGAGAAAGCCCATATCCGGTTTGCCAGTTCCCGCTGTTGTTATTGTTCAGTCTACCATTTTGGGCCGCTCTCGCTGCCATCTCTCACGTCGTAAGCGTGTTGGAAGGGAGCGCCAAGCCCAAATCCACACTAATTCCTTCATCTCTACGACGCATTCAGTAGAAGTCATCAACAGTCACATTGCAGAGCGTGCCATGGCTGTTGAAATATGTGTCAACTATCCTGTAGCGCTGAATAGGGACAGGCCAATTTGGCCTAGCCCCTATTCGTTCGGCTTGGCGCCCTCAACGCCCAACAAATATTTTTCCCTTTCTTTATCTCACAAGCGTCAAAAAAGTAACACGCTTGCTGTAAATAGACAATTGATATATTCTACAAGTCTATCTTTAACAATGGTGTCTGTGATGTCCAATTCACCTCTCCCTCCCTCAGTTAAAGCTATCTACTATCACAAATACAAAGTGCCGTATAAACGAGAAGTGGCAAAGTTTTTTACAAGGGCAGTGACGCAGATGATTTTATGAGCGCTATGTAACGACTCGTTAAGCCTAGGTCCAACATAGGGCTTAAAGGATCCTGTGTCTAAGGACTTGGGTTGTGAGATATAATCTCTATTGCTTAGACAGCTGAATACAAATGATAAAGGGTGTGTTGATTCACTTGGTTTACTAGCAGTGCGGGTTCGTTACTATGAATACCGATTCAAGATTTGAGTTGAGCACACCACTCCTTACTATGGAGATTAAACCTTCTTAAGTAATGACCGCTGTGCCAGAGGTATGTACTGTGATCGCTTGCGACCACTTCCTCAATGTGTGGAGAAGTCAATCGAGTACTGATGATCATGAGTGATCGCGATCACTCATGTTCACTGCATTAAAAGGAAAACAGTACAGCGATCGCTATCGATCACTGAGCCATTTACATGATTGGGTTGCTCGTTACGCGAGTTCCCTCTACTGGACTGGTAAACGAATGCAATGCTATAAGCAAATATAACATGCTATTTGTTGGTTTGCAGAGACGGCGGTCTTCAGTGTTAGACTAAGAGGAGATTCTGTCCCTGAGCAATAAAGTTAGAGTAGTTAGCAATCCTAAATTTGCTCAACTGTCATACCATATTAGGACATAGGTCAGCCAAGGGCCAACCTATGTCATGCTAGATAACTGTTGCTGGGAGCAACCATACTAAGCTCTAACAATATGGTGGATTATATGTAAGCTGAGTCAGCCTCTATAGATTTCCTATCTGACAATACTTTTATGGATATTTACTTATATAGCAAGAATTCTGATTTTATATACTAGCATAGCACATAACATTTACCAATCTAGTACAAAAATTTCCAACTACTTCTTTAACTCTAAGCAGCATTTCGACAACTCTGCTGATTATGACCTTTTTACCCATAATGACCACAGAAAACCTGATGCTGATTTCTTCTATCTTTCCGATGTCTTATCTTATTAGTCTAACCATATTGTTAGGTTAATAGTAGAGCTTTGCATTCATTTTGCCCCTCTATAAAGTCCTTTCCTTGAATCGGATGCATATGTCAAGAATATATAAGGTGGTACAATTCAAGTACCAGTCATTAATATAGTCATATAAATTATCAGCTTCCTATAAACAAGCTGCAACTTGTCACGGCCGACTACGGTCGGCGATCTGGGTGCCGTAGGCATCGGTCGGGGCAATGGTCAATGTCGTCTGGCCGACCGTCACGTAGGTAGGCTAGGAAACGAACTAAGATAGAACGGGGTCATAGACTATAGTCGGTCTAGCTACAACTAAGGTCTATCTGGGTAAATACAAGTATTGACCGATGGGGTTCCTAGCGAGGGCCCCGTCGGTCCTATATACATGGTTGGGGTCCGCCAAGGCGTTGCCTTGGGCAACGCTGCCCCCAACAAACATCGGCCTTCGGGGTCGCTCGACCGACTACGGCCGAGCCCCCTACTGGCTGTGACCTTGCACCGGGTCAATGCCCTCTTCCTTCTGTATGGTCGGTCGGCCTGGCCGACCAACTATACCTGGAGTGGCCTTGGTGCGCCATGATGCCAATCTTGGCGTGGCCCTGGGTGGTCGTCCCTTCTCCTCCTGTATGGGCGGTCGGCCTGGCCCACTGCCTACACCTGGAACGGCTTGGCTGCCGTGACATTAGCCCCCCCTTTCGAGGCCGAGATCTCTCGAGGCCTAGGGGTGTTCTGACCGAGACAGCGAGGTCCATTGCTGCTCCTTTGTCCATTCTATCGTGGTTGTTTTCGTTGCAATTACTGTCCTTTCGTTGCATATTCATCCCATCTCGAGGCCTTATACTTGGCTCGCGGGCTTCCTTTGTTGGCCGCTGAGTTCTGGTGGTCGGTCGTCATCGCGGTTAGGTCCTCGAAACCGTTCTTTTGGTTTGTCCGATATGTTGGTCTTATCCTGGTATATACCTTAAGTTCAATGATGCTGATTTAGTCCTCTTGGCTTCTGACCGACGATTTTCTCTGGGTCGGTTGTCTTTGCCCTAGTCGGTCTATTGGTTCTGGTGTCGGTCGTCGGTTAGGGGGTCGGTCTGCCTTCCGCTCCTTTCCCTCTTCTTTTGGGCTCCCAAGATGCCCTTTCGGTCTCTGTAAGTCCATTTTTCTTTTCTGGGTGTTTTTTCGTGGGGTTCTCGTTGTTTGTTGTTTGTTGTTTTGGCTGGTCGCCCCGGGCAACCACACGTCTTTTGCAAAACTCCATCGTGAGTTGTTTCTCGTTCTTCACGCCACACATCTTTTCAACATAGCGAACCCTCTACCCCACACCACGCCATCGCAGATGGACATCTCCTCCCTGCTCTCTCCTGCCACCGCGCCAACCTCTGGGCATTCTTCTGGGCCTTCCCGCCTGCTTCCGCCGCCTCCGACGCACCGCCCTCCTCCTCCTTCCCCTGAGGATCCTTTCGTTGGGGGGCCCGTCATCCTTGCCTCCCTCCGATTCTCTCAGGGGTTGGATGCTCTGGCGGCGGTCGCATCAGCTGCTGTCACCTCGTCTCCTGTGGTCGGTCCCCGGGTTGGTAGCTTTACAGTCATCAACCATACCGCCTCCACCACCACAGTCGTGGCGACACACAGTCGCCAACCCTCCGGTCCCCCCGCCCATGTCCCTGGATCCTTGACCCTTGGGGGGTCAGTCTCGCCCGTCGTGGGCTCTGATGTTGTTCCTCCTGTTTTCGAGGGCGACGCTAATCATCCCACGTCGGCTGTTTCTGGCTCCCCGGGACTTCCTACAGTCATTGCCGTCCCCGTCGCCAGCCTCTCGGGTCCTCTGCATCCGTCCTTGCGTGCTATTGGCCCCGGCCATAGCAAGACGCAGGGGAACTCCCTCCTGAGGGTTAATAAACTTCTGGTCAGGGCGGTGCAGTTGTCCGGGGGTGTTCGCTGCTCCGCCTGTCGTAGAGGCGGGCAGCCTTACAGTTGGGTTGGCCTTCCTGCAGCTGGGAAGGCTTTTGCCTGTGCCTTCTGCACCTCGAAGGCTCAGGGATGTGTTGTGGTGAGTCTTACTTCTTTCTTGTCTTTGCCCTTTGCTAATTGTGTTGTAGGATCCCCCGATCCCTTAGTCGTCTGCCGCCCCCTCGATCCCGCTCCCGGCCTTTGCGCCAATAATGGCTGGGGGTCTGGGACTGGGGGATGTCGCCCGCCCTTCCGACGGCGACGACGGTGACGATGAGGGACCGGTTCCTACTTCCTCCCGGCGGGTTACTCGACATCGCTCTGGTTCGTTGGTCAAGGGGATTCCTCACACCCGAGAGCGCGTAGCACTCGGAAGTCCGGTAAGTGAGCGTCTTCCCTTTCCCAAGTCCGTCCTGCTAACTGTAGTAGGTCAAGACCGACCAGCCCTCTTGCGGTCGTGGTCGAGGTCGTCGTTCTGTCCGTGGCCCTGTTCGCCGGCCACGGTCGGTTCCTCGACGATCTCGGTCC